>JAOUZG010041575.1:3321195-3337694 GCA_026289955.1 Argiope argentata
TGAGCCAGTAGCCGAGCGATATACCGTTCGAGCAAAAGGGACCCTTCGGTTCGAAGTATATTATCTAGCTGATAAGGCTGACGCTACAGAACATCAACATTTAATTTCGTCTCAGTTCCAACACGCGCATAGAAAATAAGAAGTCGTAGCTAATGCCACCATCAGGTTTGAAAAGAAATGAAAACTAAAGACTTAAAATACCGCTGTAGCAAATGCCACCGGGAGGGTCGAAAAGTTTAAATAGCTTATGCAAGTTTACAATATTCGAATTGCAATATTTCATTGCATGATTATTCAAGGAATATTTCCTTTATTTCTGATTATCGGATCTAGAATTTTCAGACTAATATCAGTACTTTCGTTTCACATTCATGTTTAATTATTGAGCATTTTTAAACTAATGTATACCATGAGATATTCATTTTCTTTTTTAAAAAATTATTGGCAAAATAATGTATGAAAAAATTGGAAGATACAAAAATAAGATAAACGCCATCCTTCCTTAATTGTGTTTTAATCAATTCTCTATTTCAAAAGTGAAAATTGCGAAGAATTTTTTTAAAAATTTCGAAATAAAGTTGGTTTAATTTGATGAATTAACGTCTAATTTTGAAGTCATAGAATGATCGTTAATACACCACCATCATATTGATACTTTTAAAAAATAAGGAATTTTTATTATTATTATTTGTTTCTTATTCTCCTCATGTCATTAAAAGTTAAACTAAGCAATTCGAGAATGTAATTTTTTTTTTAACTTTTTAGTATGTAAAACTTACATACAGGAAGTATTGTAATCGTCAGAAAAATTGGAACTTCAAAATATTGACAAATCTTTTTATTTTAACCTCTCCTAGTTTAAAAACAATTTTTAGAATTGTATCTACCTACAAACACATTATGGAATTTAGTATGCGATCTCGACATTGTAGTTATAAATTTCTATCGAATTTTGGACAAATTATATTTACAAGAATTCTTACACCTGAACACATTAACTCAACAACGTATTGAGATAAACAGATACACTCAGCAAATGCATTCATTATCAAAAGGCAAATGTGTTTCAAATTTTTGGCTAGATGATGCGTTAAAGAGTGCTTGTATGTAATAACTAAAAAACGCAACTACTTAGATAAAGGAAATTTAGTATATGATTTTGGGTAAGTGTACGTGAAGATGAAAGGTTCGGCCTTTTTTTTTTTTTAAATATTACTATCAATCAGAAAAAAGTTCATGCAGTTTCTCTTAAGAAATGGCACGAAATTAATTTTATACAGATGCATTTAATTTGACAGAATTATCTGCAGTTTGATTTATTTCTTACAAGTTTATAAATTTAGAATTTGTAAATTTTCTGGTAGCTATGACCAAAAATTAAATCCTCACCTGCATGACGTTATCTCGTTGCTCATACAAATACGAGTAGCTGTCTAGGATAAAGTAATCTGACAATACGTAAGATTAAGGTTTAATACGCAAGGTTTAATGAAGATGTTATAAAAACTCTCATTCATAATTGATTGTTTTGAAACTGCCATGAAAAACACGAAATTGACTTGATTTGCTTTATTTTGTTTATTTAAATTGTAAAATTAATTCATTTATATATAAAAAAATAATTGTAAAATATTCAAGAAAGGGAAAATTTGTTGCAATGTTAGTTTAAGAGAAGGTCTGAATGACCCTTAGTATGATGATTGAACATGTATTCTCCAAAGAGTTTTTGAACTGTAAGAGTTGAAGAGTCTTTCACATTCTTATGTGTTTCCCTAATTGTGTTGAGTGACTTCATTAGAAATTTCCGTACAGCCTCTGACTAGAGCTGAATTTCAAGTACTATGCAAATAATAAAAGGACCCAACAAAGTATGTTATTCATTGTTACCATATGAAGTCTGGAATTGTCTTGGAGAAGGATCACTCACTCCTTGCTCACTTGCGCTGCCTGTTTTTGTCACAATGCAGCTGCAACCTTTTGTAACTGAAACGAGCACGTCTTGGCTCTAGGGGTTTTTCCCTCTGTCTTAGGTTCCCAAAATGTGTGAAAACAGAGCAGATCCACCAAACCTAGAGTAGGAGCTCGTGCTAAGGAATGTTTCGTTAGCAGCAAATGCCTCAGAATCAAGTAACGACCTGTGATGCTTACTCTTTCAGTTATTGTATTACTCTCTTTTCATGTTCACATATCAATATCTGATTCAAAAATAAAGCTTTCTTGTAGTGTGACAACAATGATGAGTCAATGGAATTTGTTTTCTTCATTTAATACGAGACATACTTACAGACGTACTTGTGAGAACACTACTATTTGAGAGAATACAATAAAGTTTCGGGGAGACTACTCCGGCTGATTATAATTTTTAGCTCGCAACAAATTTGTTCTGAAAAAATTATGATTTAAAAAATAATTTCTATTTTTAAAAATATCACAAACAAAATGTTTTCCTCGCGGCTTTTTCACTTACTTAAATTATATCGTGTATTATATTGTAGCTTATCAATATAACATAAAGAACTGATTATGCATTCCATATTACTTTGATTTATTAGAGCCAAATTTTTATTTTAAAAATTTACAATTTTGATATTAATACAACAAATCTAAATATCCGTGCCTTTGTTGCGATTTTTATTTATCATGTTCACTCACGCACAAACAGTAGATAGATTTAATTGGAAACTAGATGCTCATCTATAATTTTGGTATAAAAGTGATAAATTAATATCCGCCTATCTAGTTTATAAAATTTTAGCGTTCATATAGAGAGGCAAATTGAGATATCGACAGATACTCAACCTTTCGACGTATTTTATCTAAAATATGTTGCAAATCGATATTTAGAATAATAATGTTCCTTACACAATTTCGTTTTTGAATTATGCTATTCACAGACAAACAAACAATTTCAGAAGTGGTTTTTCCCTTATAAGGGTCAAAATCTCGAAGCGAAATTTGTTCGCAATTTTTATATTTTTCCTTCATATATGAGTAAGTAAAAATTAAAAAAGTCAATACGAGAAATATATCTTCTATGTCATTTTTCATCTTCCTAAAGATAGTATATAAAAATTGTATTTTTATAATTTTTTTCTCATCTTATATATCAATACTTGAATTAAGTTGACTAATGTGCTGCTGTTTTACCTATGTTCCGATTACTGTTGAATTGGCATCTCCTTTACCGAGTTCAGGTCCGCGGTGGCTTAATGGTAAGGTTTCGGATCGTGAGCCGTAGGGTTTCAAGTTTGAGACCCTATTCCAAAAAGAACTGTCGTGTAAGAGGGTCAGTTGCATGTTATATCGGTCATGGCCAATTGTCCTCCCACTGGTGTGTTGTGGTGTGGAGAGGGGGGGGGTGCCAACTTAACTCATCTTCGTCATTTGACTGTGGTTCAAAACTACGAGTTCTTTCCGAAAATAGCTCTAGTGTTGCCTTACAACGGGACGTCAATATAACTAAATCTAAACTAAAACCTTATCCGAGTTCAGCAGTGTAAGAGCTTCAGGCGATCGCTTACATTTTTGAACCCTCGATTTAGTTAGATAAGACCTGCAACTAAATCTGGATCGAGTTTCGAACCTACTGTTCTCTGTTTAAGAAATCGAAACTCTGCCACCATGAGAATGCTACATCCGTTTCCTAGCTGAACACTTGTTGTTTTATCAATCAATTATTTTTATACGATATAATTTTTGATAAAAACGGGTATTTTCGAATACGGTTTAAAGAATGAATAGCTAAAAAAATGTATCTTATTAAAAAAATAAGTCAATTTTCTGTTTGAATAAAGATGCGATATTTTTCATATTTGAATTCAACTGTCAGAGTTATTCATCACAGCTACTGCTTCTAGTGTTTTGTAAACAACTGGCTCTTTACTTAGAACTGCGGGATAAATCCACGTGTCTCTTGTCGTCGATTAAAAAAAGTAGGTAGCATGTTTTCATGAATTTACTAATTTAAAATAGGTTTTGATTCATTTAATTGTTATAAAGAATGGATATATTTTGTATTGAATTATTATATTTACATAGATTTTATGGTCTTCAAACCAATAATTTCGAATGGAATTTGAATAGTTAAAGATTAGTGTCTATTCTCTTTTAGAGATTAAAGACAAATATTTTTGCCATTTTGATTGGACATTTATTCAAAAATTCGTCCTATATTGACTGTCAAATTACTTGTGAATGTATGTAATGTAATGCAAAACAGAACTAAACTTTCTAGGACACATTACACAAAACAAACCAGAAGGACCTCCCTTTTACCCCCACCCAAAACCGCTTCTCAATTTTTACAACACATTTTGTATTGATTTTAATTTTGTAAAGTATGTATTAACCATTACTTATGTAATAACTACAAAAGCAGGAAGTTCCGATAAAATATTTATTTTCAAATCAATTTAAGAGAAATCTGTTTAATTCTTTTGCTTCTTAGAAAAGCTAAATTCAAATTTGTGAGGAAATTTAAATAAAGCAATAAAAAAACCTTTTTTTTATCGCTATTTAATTTTAATGGTAAGACTTAATATTTTTAATTACTAAGCAATAAATGTATATACATTTTGAATTTTAGTGTGACATAATATATAACGTACAAATGGCAATATTAGGATGATGCTTTTAAGTTTTTCACAGGATTTTGTTTTAATCTGAATTGGTCTCTTGCATATGAAATGCAGGCACAAAACCAAATTTTTCAATTAAAAAAATTCTCAGAACTTTTATTCTTTTCCCCTCCCACTTCCACCCCCCACCCAAAAAATAATTTGCGGCACTGTTTGTTGATTTAATATGGTTCTAGCCTGATGAATTCCTAATACAATAAATACGGTTTTTTTTTTTTTTTTGCGTATTGATAATTATCTTCAATATCCACCTTCATTTTCATTTTTATTTTTAAAGATTTGACAATGATTATTTTGTAGAACATTTAAATAAGTGCTGTTCCTCCTGAAAAAAAATGTATACAAGATTTATAATTTACTCATTACAGTATTACACATTTGAAATAGCAATCAGTATTTGGATACGATTATATCATTTTCATAAAAAGTATTGACCTTTCGGACCCAGATGTTTTATTAACCATTTTTTTTTTAAGAATCGCTCAGTTCCCACAAGCATTTAAGGTCATATTATCTACTAACCGCTTTTGGTGACCAACTAAATGATCGAACATATTTATTGTGCTTACTTTAAATTAAATGTTTAATGCATAATTTGATTCCCGATTTTCTCAACAAAATGTTTTTATGCGTCATACTGTGATAAATATTTTTAACGTATAAATGAAATGAACTCCAGTGACATAATAGTGTCATTAAAAATCTAACAATCTGGTCAATCCATTTTCTTGTTAAATATTTCCATTTCAGATACTGCAGTTCCCCTAATGATTCAATACGTATCCAAATTGTGTAGTTAAAAAATTGAAACTTATCAGCTTTCAATGATGGAAGAAAATCACACGATTTACAAATTTGACGAAACAATGAAAACGATCTGACAAACGGCAGTAAACTTGATAATGACAGTTCTGGTAATGACATCTAGATTCGATTTCAGGATCTAGAAATTAAAACCCAGACTTCTGCTCGGTTTTTCGAAGCGAGCTTAAGCAATTCCAGAAGGTCTGGATTCCATCATGTTGTTACCGTATTCTAAAGATAGCTGGATCTTTACGGGCAGTGGAAGTGCTGTCCAGCACTTGACCGATTGACATAATGTGAGGGACATAGTAATGCAAAGATTTTCACTGAAACATCTTTCTCATCGGATCCACTTTCAGTGGATTTCGTCTCATGTCGACGTTGCTGGAAATGAAATTGTTGACAGTTTGGCTGGAGCTGGTGCTGGCGAGACCCTTACGCCTACCGTTTCTCTTATATGGAGGTTTTTTTCTAAACACATGATCCCCTTTTGGTACTGGACTTTCTCAGGGTAAATGAGTTCATGTGCCTAATCTAGCTCTACTGGTCACGGGGTTGAGATACAGCAACAACAAAGCGTTTTGAATTTCATATAAAGAATGAAATATGCAAGCAAGTTTTATACAAGCAATTATTTTTTGAAAGGTTGCCCATATTGTAGAAGAATTTGAACGACTACTAAATTTTATGATTGAAAACACAATAGCTCAAATTAGGATGGTTTAAAATTTGCTTTTGTGCAATAATATTTTCGGAAGTTATTGCGGGGAACAGCAAAACCTTTCTTAATAATTATTAAAAAATATTGTTTCTGTGTAAGTATGTCTATGCAAATTTATTTGATTATTTCAGGTGAAGCGGTTTATTTCATAGAATCCAAACACACACATTCTTTAGTAGAAATACGATTGCATGCCTATATTATACTATCAGAATCTATGATGCGATGAATGCAAGCGAAGTCAAAACCTAGAAACATTAAATCATGAAAAGGAATTAGGAAATATATTAGCTTGCACATTTGTCGCTCTTCCTGATAAGGTTACAGACGATAAAAATGGGTACAGATAACTGATAAAAAATAATATAAAAAACAATTTTTCATAATTAATTCCTACTTAACAAAGAAAAAAATTGTTTTAGTTACTTTTTATTAAATAATTACAATTGTTGTTGCTCTCGGAGTTGTTGAAGGAGGAGTACAGAAGCTTCAGAGAATCAACCTCTGAGCATCCGAAGGCAGAAGTCTGATTTCTAGCTCACAAACGGCACAAACCCTTCTTTTAGAGCAGACTTTATTCATGCATCTCATTCATTCAACCACAGATCTTAATTTAGATCTGGATCAGAGAACGATCACCTCTGACCCTGTACCCTCAGTGGTATTACTATCAACTTGGAGGACTTTGTGACCACGACTGATGTAACGTCCCCCACTTGCAGACACACAAGGAGAGTCTTCGACTGGTGGGTTCGAACTCGCAGACCAAAGGATGCGAATCCAGTGGCCTACCAACCATGCTATCCAGACCTAATAATTACACTTACTATAAATAATTGATCAAAAAATTATACTAACATTGAATTTTCAATGCTAATTGAGTCAATTGTGGCAACACAAAATGCGTGAATTTCCTAAGCCAGTTGAGGTAACGCAATACAGATTAGAATTTTTTTTATTTTCTTTATTCTGTTTTATTTTAATTCGAAAGTACTTCAAAATGAATCCGAAAAATCTATTAATTAACAATATTTGGTTTTAAATGCAGCAAGCATTATGAAAATAAACAGAATTGTTTAAAATAATCGGCCGAAAATATGTTAAGCCTAACTTCATTAGTGTGAGGGAAAAACTGAATTAGTTACTTATTTGGCGGTGAGGGAATGCAGAGTTTTGGCTAGAAAGTTAATTCGTTAATCTTTTTATTCATTAGTTGAAACTAATATTTGAAAAAACTGTATTAACATCAAGTGTCATCCACTACAAGTTTAAAAAGATTTGTTTGAAATTGTATGGATGAATAAGAAGTTTTTTTTTTACGATTGAAAATTTGAACAAAGATATATAGAGAAAGTGTGACCTATTAGTAGGAGTTGAAAAAAGCACCCTAAAAAAGAAAGAGAAAAAAAGACTGTGAAATTTTAAAATGGTTTCCTTCAAACGATGCCATTAGAATTTAAATCATGGCCAATTTTCTTGAATCTTAATTTCTAATTTGGTTTTTCGCCGCAGATCAATTGGAAAAAAATCGTTGAATGCCTAAACAAACAAAAATAAAATATTAACAATGATGAATAAATAATAAATAAAAATTTCAAATAATAATTTTTATTTTGAATTTGAGAGAACTGTTCTAATAATGTCATTAAAAATTTATGGTAGAAAGGTGAATAAGAATATTGGATGAAAGAATATCAATTTTAATTCTGAAATTTTTTTGAGAAAAGGGACTAGTTTTTAAATTCAGTAGTCAGTGCAGATTTCTTTAAAAAAACCGGAGCTTGCCTTTGTTTTTGCATTATTTTTTTTCTAAATAACATGAATATATATTTTTATTTATTTATTTGCTTAAAATATAGAAAATTAATATTGAAAAATAAATAAAGGAAATTACAATAAGTAAAATAAAATATTAATTGCACATTAAAAAATTAGCTGTTGAAATATTCTTCATCAAACTTTTACTATAAATGGAAGGTGGAAAATTATTATGTTTAAGCAGATTATCAAAAGTTTTGGTGAATAGCCCTTTTTCACAAAGAAATTTATTTTATTTTCTTCGTAATATAAAAATTTCAATTTTTATAAACTAAAATAACAGAAAAATTAATTATTTTTATTTCCCATATACCAAAAGTTATTACATTTAACCGAACTACCATAATGTATTCATATACCAAATCTAGTTACAAATTGCTTCCTTTTTGACTCCAAATCATCTTCTTAATTTGAAACTTTAAAATATTTATAAATTAAAAGGACAATTCGAAATTAGATAGGAATATATGGAAATTGATATAGAAATATATGATCTTCCTATTTTACCAATCAATCAGTTGTTATAATAGACACTCGCATTTGTAGATTTCGCTGGCTTGGTGCCTAAGATGTCACTTGCAAATAAAATTATCCCAGTTTCGAATCTGAAGAGAAGTGACAAACAGAAATGTCAGGAAAATGGGAAAGTAAAATCAGCACCATAAAACAGTTAATTAGAGAAACCAAAAAATAAATCAAAAGAACAAATATCAGATTTTTATAAGAAAGAACATTTGACTAAGTACTGTAGAAATCTTTTACGAGCTGTCACAAATTTCAGGGAGTGGTGGAAGTGATGTTTCCAGGGCTTGACTAAGGCAGGGGCATACGGGGCAGTTGCCCCGGGCTCCGACGTGTGTGGGTGTCCCAAATTGAATAGAAATTTTATTTTACGCTTCCTTTTATTGATGAATGCCCCTCATTACTAAAGTAGAGAAGCAGAAGGGGAACCCAAAGAAGTTTTTGCCCCTGGCCCCAACTAGTCTAAATCGGGCCCTGGATGTTTTGCTGACCAGTTTGCCACTTAGCGATATTTAATCAATGGTTTTGATTTTTCGAAGTCAAACTGCCTCTCACATCATTAATTTTCTGCGTTCTTTCTTCATTTTTATTTTCTTTATTATTCATTGCATTTTGATGGCGAAGAAATTAGCGAATAAAATTATAAAATAAACTGCGGCTTTATAAAATTATATCGGAAATTACAACAGTACTGCAACCCTAATGGATTAGCCAAAAGGTATATGAATTAACACATTCCTCAATACTTTACACTTCAGGCCAATAATTGAGCGTTCAGGATTTAAAAAAATATCATACTGGAGCTTAAATGGGCACTTTATAAGAAGTTCAGAACAGATTAAACTATTTTTGCAAGAAAACAACAACAACACAAATGATTGCTGCACAATAGTTTTCAATGCTTTCAATTTAAATGTTTGCTATTTCTAACCACTTTGCCGAATGACTTCAAGTTTTGACGAGTAACATTTGATGGAAAATGAAATGAAATGAAATAGAAAACTAATGTGATTTGAATTAAAACTGAAATTAATGAATAGTTTCGAAAATTTATTATTAAAGGCGTCTGAAGTAGTGAATATTTACTTAAATTATTAGTCTTCCAACTTTTTTTTTTTATCTCAAAACATAAAAACAAACACAATAAAAATAAAAAATTGTGGAAATAGAGTATTTCGCAGAAATAAATGTATGCATGGATAACTGAAATATATATGTATATGCCTATTGATGATTTGTTGAAATTACTTTTTCATTGTATTAGCTGTGCCGGCTCCTTATATATATTCTTTTCGAACTTTCATTTTTTTTTTCGCCTTAAGCACTTTAGAGGAGATTATGTAATTGCTGTTTCTGTTTAAAATTGCTTGGAGAAAAAAACTCTTTATGATACATTTTAAATAGTAAATTGTAAATTAAGTTTTTTTGTTCAAAATTTTTTTAAAAATCAACATCAAAAATTACTTAATAATCATTGTTTTGGTAAATTTTCTAGCGCGAGAAGCAGCAATCTTACCCCTAGTTGACGTTTCTACGGACCTATGAGAAGGGTGCTTCCTCTGTGACGTCAGCTTTTAGGTTATTAAACGCTACGGGAGAAAAGAGAGTTGTTGTTCGCCATTTTGGAAAGGTCCCCTGAAATCGGACCTATTTGAACTAATTGTTACAATCTGCCGCCATCCATCCCTTGCACCTAAAACAAAACATTTCTATTCTTATTATTCAAAGGAACCCATTTGGACGGACCGAGGTTGGTACCTATTTTTGAATTTAAAAGCATTCAAATAGCAATATAGAATCGTTAGCGGTTAGGTGAAAGTAATCGGATTTCATTTTTTTTTACTATAAAATTTTTTTCTTCGAGATAAAAATAAATTGCTGAAAAGCTTTAATTTTGGTTATCGCTAAAGATTTTGGCTTTGATATTTAAATTAGTCTTTCTATTTGATGAAGATTTAGTGTGTTTATCTTTCATACTGCGCAATTGTATGTATCTGTTGGATTAAAATTGCATGATGTTTTAAAATTTCCATTGAATTAATATAAAAGTGCTGCTTCGATATGTACTTCAAAATGAATACTGAGTAAAATTCAAAGATTTCGAAAACTTTACGAATAATTATTTTGCGAGTCTCATTGTTTTGCAACTGATGTTAACCATTTTAGGCTTACGTAAAAATATTTCTGTCAGATTGAGTAAGTGGGTGTCGTATTGTTAATAGAGAAATTATTTATGGTATTAGTGTAGATTAACAAAGAAATTGAACTTACTGTATTCGGTTTAGAACGGAAAGACGAACTTTGTTTATATTCTGCTGGTGTGAAAAATTTTGTTGATTTTAATTCTATTCTATTGTTGAACCTGACCAACATTATATGCTGACGCAAATGGTCATTGGCCGCAAGCAGTCGGTTTCTTGCAATTTCTTCACATTATTTAGTGTGATATGTTATTTTTAAAAATCAGTTTGATATTATTATGAAGTTGGATTTTTCACAAGATAAATTAGTAGTTTTTTTCTTTTTGTTTATGTGCATTTTTCGTCTTCGATTTAGAAGCATAGTCAATTATTAATTTGATCTTATCCTTTAAAAAATAAATTATAAATTAATATTCAGTTATGTCCGGGGGGGGCTTAAAAATTTTGTATAACATAAATGTGCAATGATTTATATTCTGACCATTCTAAGACATGATAGATGTAAATAAATATATCTACCTTTGTTTAGAAATAGATATCTTAATTAAAATTATTAATTACTACAGAATGCAATCCTGAAGGTCATACTTCATCATGACATTATTAGCTATCTCTTCATTGTAATATTATTCAGTTAAAAGAGATTATTGTATTTAACTCTTTGAATATAGTATTTTTTTCATCCTATAGTAGTGCCTGGCTTTAAAATGTGACAAATGTAAAAAAGCATTCTTTATACATTTATCTAAATTACAAATTTAATTTGTGTAACTGTATTTGTGAATGTTTTTGATGATAAATAATCTCTATACTAATTCTGAATAAGTTTTGTGAAGTTTAAATTATTAATTCTAATTATTCATTTCAGAACTAAAACTGAATATTTTGAAGGAACTTTTAACTATTTGTTGTAGTTATTAATTTATAACTAACAAATTGCTTTCCATAGGGAGCGGACCGTTCCCTGGGTGCAGTGCTCTGTACTCAATGAATTCTTCTGATCAGCATGTCTGCAGTTTCGGGGCTAAATGCAAAGGCGGAGAAAGGAAGGTCGAAGTATGTTGCATTGGATATAAATAGTATATACAAAGGCAAAAGTTTAGAGAACCCTAAAGCGACAGGTATGTAAAAGTTTATTGTAAAAAATAAAGAAAAATTTGAAGTTTTCAAAAATTATTTAACTTGTATTCTAATTAAAAAAACATAGTATGTCATTTTTTGTATAATATATTTGGATTATACTTATGTAAAATGCTTTGATTGCAGTTATTAGTTACAATTTAGCTATAATTTTAATTATGTAAATATATGTCAATGTAATTTGAATATAATGCAGTCCCCAAGTTTAATGAATGGCACTTTTGCTAATTGTTATATTGCTTAGAAAAATGAATTGATATGAATATGTATCATTTACAGAACAGCATATTTAATTAATTTTAAATGAGTGTTTACTGAATTAACTTTTATAATGACTAAATATTACTTTTTATTCTTGTATTTAAATTATTTTACTATGCAGAATATAATAGTAAATAGTATGTTTTATAATTAATAATTCTATGTGTGTTTTTTTAAATTTTAAACTGCTCTATTGCTGCTGTTTACAATGCTTACTATTTGTTTTTTCCCCCCACATTGTGAGAGTCAAATAGTTCTTGATGTAGCACACCAATTTTCAGTAGAAAAGTGGATTTAAAAATATTTTCTTTCATTTACAAGTGTGAGACTGGTATTTAAAAATGTTATGTCACATATGTATTGATTTCTTCTATTCTTTTAAATATTCTAGTTCAACCAAAGCATGGATTACAATCACTGGGGAAAGTCGGCACTGGGCGGCGTATGCCTCCTCCTGCTAATTTACCAAGTTTAAAAAGTGAAAATAGTGGCAATAATCCTAATATAAGTCTTGTTCCCAGTGGAGGTCAAGGATGGGGCAGTACCACCAAAGAGAAAAGCAAAACAGAAGAGACCAATGGAAATCAGCAGCAATCACCGCAATCGCAGCCAGCCTCTTCACTATCACAAACTACTCAGAAAGTAAGTCATGTTTTATTTATTGTAAAAGAGTATATCAAACTATGTTCAATGTATAATTTTTATTGACTTTTCCCAATTCAGATTCGCTTGTAAGATTAATTAATAGTCATACAAATTTAAAAACTTGCTGCTGCTTTAAAAACTTTCAAACTTCTGTAATTATTTTTGTTCATATATATGTGTAAAGTTGGGAGTATCATAATCATAACCATTTTTCTTTGTTATAATGTTTTCATTTTGCAATCATTTTTAACATGCATTAATTGCTGTCTGTTAACTAAAGCAATTATTTCCATTTCTGTATTAAAAATTCTGTGTATGAGTAGTTGCTAAGTAGAAAAATTGTAATATCTATTTTCAAAATTATGTATATGAGAAATCATACAAGTACAAATATTGTTTTATAGACAAGTACAACAAACACAGTTTCAACCTCTGGAGTAAACAAAACATGGAGCAGTGTCACACAAAGCCAAGAGGATGGTGGTCAAGAACGGAACTTCTTGGGCCAGCAGTCGCCATTTTTTCCTCAGGAATTCCCCAAGTTAGCTGGTGGAGATGTACCAACAGAAGGCAACCAGAAATCAAATGTAGATTCCCAATATGGACCAGGACCAAGTCTAAGACCACAAAGTAAGCAGTTAGATTTGTTTAGTTTTAATGTATATTTCAATAATAAGTTAAAATTCATCAGATATGCCATCTTTTCTTGGAAAAATATTTTATTATGTCTTCAGTTAAATAAAATTAAGTTAATGTTAGCTCTAGTTAATTTTAAATATAGATTTATTGTTGTTTATGATAACTATAGATCTATATTAAAAATAGTACAATTTGTTTATTAATTTTTTAAAAATCAAGAGATGATAGTAATGTATAAAAATAAAATTATTAAAATGGTGCAAGAAAATGTTTGTATATACTTAAATATTGAAACTTTATTTTTCTTAAATACAAATCTTTTTACTGTAAATGCTTCTTGTATAAGTAGTAAATTATGCTTATTTATATTTTAAACTTGTTGTATGTATGCTCATTATATAGCAATTGCATTTCCTTGCATTTGTATATAAAAATGTGAAGTTCGAGATATTCTATTTGGTAATGAACTTGGGAAGTTCAGGCTTTTTTCCGCCTTTAAAATCATAATGCTGTTTGATATAGTAAAAGAATTGTCTTTCCTATATAAAATTTAAATTCAATTATATGAATCTTTCACTTTAGTATTGTATGCTTATTGAATTTATAAGAAAAATTTAAAACTCAATATTAATATTTTGGGAATTATTTTTATATTTACAGCCGAAGGCAGCTGGGGAAGAGGAACACTCCAGCAACAGCCACCTGCTGGATCGGCAGGCGGCCAACAACAGAGCAGTGGCAGTGGCGTGAACGGCCCACAAACTTCTTCTGATACCCAATCTTTGGCCTCGATAAGAGACCAGCGACCTTACTCAGCTCCTAGAGGTTCATCTATTTCGAGCAGTGGTATTGGCAGTGTTCCTTCAGGTTCTGAACCTCCAATGGGACCTCTAGGTCATGGTCCTGGAATGGGCAGTCAGATGGGTCCAGGCACAGGCATTCATCCACCACCACAATATAGGGGAATAATGCCATCATTTGTAAGTTTCAAAAATTTGGATGTTATTTTAAATTTTTGGCTTTGTAAAAATGAAATTGGAGAATAATTCATGTAGATTGATTATCATTTAGGCCATATTTTTCAAATTAAGGGATCATACAAATAAAGGAATTGAGCACATAATAAATCAACTGATTGTATTATGATCTAAACAGATTTGGGCATTTTTCTCTTTGTTAGGTAGACATTATATTATTTAGACATTAGGCATTATTTTTTGGTGCATGTACTTAACAGTAAGTGATTAAATGTGAAAAATGTTTTGACTATTTTTGCAGTTTTATGCACCTTGTGTGTTCATTTTAATTTTTTATTATTTAATTATAATCATAAAGAATGGGAGCATGCATGTATAAACATGTTTTATAACCAGTACTGTTATGCTGATATTTTGTAAACATATTTTCTTTGAAAATTCTAGAAACTGAATTCATTATTATATTTTCCTTACAATGGTGTACTAATTTTATTTTTCTCATTTTTTGCTTTGATATGCATTTTATACCAGCAATTATAATGCAATTTATTTCATACCAGCAATTAATGACCTAAGATTAAATAATAGATTCTTTCATACTCTAAATTTAACTTAGCCAATGACATGCAATTAATAAGTATCCTTTTGAATCTATGCTTAAGCAAAATTTGATCTTAAGAAATTATATTTTGTTGTAAGTTAAGATTGATAAACTAAATGATCTATAAAGAATTTAATTCGTTACAAGTTAGTTTTATTATTTTCTTAGATGATTGGTCGAAATACTTATCCATCTGGTTACCCATCAAATTACCCAAATGTTCCTCCTCCACCTCCTCAACAAAGTACACGTCCTTCATATCCATACTCAGAAAATAGACGACAGCAACCAGTTCGTCCTCTTGCTGAAGAAGAGGCGTACCAGCGACCGGCAGCTATCATAACTGAAAAGGCTCTTAAAGGATTTGATGAAATTCTCCAAAATGATGCTCAAGATACTTGGGCCACATCTCATGGAGAAATAGACTATAAGTAAGTTTGGATTTCATGATTTTTCCCCAATCACATACACATTTTAAAACTGTTGAAATCTATTGTATATATATATTGCTGAGATGATGAAATGAGGAAACATAATTATTTTGATGACCATATCCTCACCACCCACATTTCTGATAGTAAAAAATGTATTTTTGCTTATACTCAAAAAAAATAATTCAGATATTCTAGTTAAGTGGTTGTAATTGTATATATATAACTTATTCTCTTTTGTTTTATTATTATAACATTCCACTCTAGTTTAATATATTTGCAAATTGATTGATCATAACCTCACCCCCTCCCTACATTTCTGATGGCATTTTATTGATTTTCATATTATTTCTATACAGGTCTTATTTTGGTTTTTTCTTTAAATTTTAAAAGTATAAACAAAGCAATCAATTTTTTTTTCTGTATTTGATTCTTCTTCATAATATGAGTATATATTTGAAATTCTTTTTTAATTTACTTGAATTGGATCAACCTCTCCATTATTTATATATATATATATATATATATATATATATATAATATGTATGTATGTATGTGTTTGTGTGTTGATTTTATTCCATGAATGAAGAATTGAGGTGACACAAATTTTTTGCTGACCATTTCTTCACCACCCACATTTCTGACTTTTCTCTTTCTTGTGTTTTAAATATCTTGCTGCTTATCTTGTATAGCATATATTAATGTTTTTTTTTAAATCTTGACAGATCTAATAATATGTATGCACAATGCTGATGTGTTAATTAGATTTTTTCGGGATATTCTTATAATCCAATAGTATTGTCCTGTTATATCAGCTGTTGATGTTTTAGTACAAAAGCATTTCACAATAACAAAAATTGTTTACTATAGTATGAAAATTTGTGATTTTCTTTAAAAATCAAATTTGCTAAGATTAGCAACCTTCACTATTTGATTAATAATAAAGGAAGCTGAATTAACAGAATAATTGTGGTTTTAATTTGTAAATTTAAATGTTTGGTTTAGCAAAATACATAACTCGAATTTTTTTCTGTTCCCTTGACATGGCAAGACTTAATGATGACAAGAGGTAGCAGAATTTGATTTGATGACCATTACCTCA
>JAOUZG010041575.1:3340382-3370192 GCA_026289955.1 Argiope argentata
ATATATATATATATATATATATATATATATATATATATATATATATAATATAAAATAATTTCTCTTTATCAATTTTTAGGCATATAATTATATATTCTATATTCTACAATACCAATTCTTTGCTTCTTGAAATGCAATTTTCTTTTAAAACTATTGACAGCTGTACTTTTTTAATATCAATAAAATTTTGGTATTGAATACTGAATTATAAAGTCTAGACGCTTTTAATATAAAATAACTAAAGCGACTTTCAGAAAAGTAAGGCTTTTGCAGATTAAATTTAGTAGTTGGATGATCTAATGGTGCTGATATGAGGCAAGAAAGAGTTAATTTTTAATGTATGCTATCAAATTGTGTATAGATTCACTGAAAAAGCATTTTAATAAAATATGTAGCTAAAATGTATTTATACTGAAACATTTTGAGTATTTTTAAAGGATTTTTTATTAATTGTATTCTTTATAGTTGGGTGAGTTTCTTTATATCACTTTGTTATGTATGATAATATATCATAACTTGGAAATAGTCTTGGAAATGAAAAGGTAGGAACAAATGTGAATTTATTATAATTTATCATTTGCGTTATTTCTTAAAACTTTCCATGTCTTTTTGATATTTTAAGCAAAATGTTAATATTATGATCATACAAAGTGAAATAATGCTTTTTTTACTAGGCAAAAGGTATTTAATTACTGTGACTAGTTGTGTATTATTAGATTGGAGCTTAACATTTATATAAGTTGTCTTATTATGTTGGTAAATATGAAGGTGTTTTTCTGATGGTGTACAGAATGGTGCATTAGTATGCTGTTTATAAGATATTGTAGGCTTTCTTGGTATTTATTGTATGGGGGTTTATAAAAGTGCCCAAACCATGTCTCAATTAGGATGAAAGGTGGAAGACATGGAACCAACCTTCTCAGGAGAGGTCTGCTCCCATGGGTGGCATGGAAATGCAAAGACAATGGCAAGCTCAGCAGCCTCCACAGAGGCCATTTGACTACAGGGGGCCACCTCCACAACCTCCAGGGTCAGCATATGCTGCACCCCATGGGAGAATGACAGCTGGTCCTGTTCCCCTTATGCAAGTAAGGACATAGTCCTTAGCATTGCTTGCATTTATTTAAATTTTCTTGTTAGTCTTTTCTTTATTCGTAGAGTGAATATGACAAGTTAGTGCTTGTTGAAATATTTTTGTCTGGTATATTACTTGTTCTTATTTTTTGAATTCAGCATTTGAAATATCTATAAATGTGCTTTCTTTATTGCAGCATGGTAGTTATCCTGCACCACGAGCTGCACGTCCTGGTCCTAGATCATCTTCTGTTGCTGATGAGGATGAAATGTGGCGGCAGCGTCGAAAGCAGCATACTGAAGAGATGACAATGACTGTAGAAAGAGCACGACAACGTCGAGCAGAAGAAGAAAAACACTATGAACAGAGCAAGCAGTCTGCTCAAGAAAAAGCTAAATCTTTTGAAAAATGTGATAAGGAAAAAGATATGGACATTGATGATGCTGACAGGTCTCGGCATAGTAGTGAAAGCAGAGAAGATAAACCTCCTAGTAGAGATGGTAGAGAAAGGGATCGGGACAGAGGAGATCGCTCTCAGGCTAATTACCCAGTATGTTATAGAATTAAATTAGTTTTGCATTGTACTTCCATATCAAATTTATGATTTGCTTTTACTGATACTTCTGTTTTATATTCATTTTTTTCTTTAAATCTTTCAAGTTATACTGTAAGTGTCTACTGTTATATTGGTACTAAAATAATAATAATAATTAAAGCAAGGTCTCTATTTTAAGCTTCTTATTTTGCTAATTTTGAAAAAATTATGCCAAAACATTTATTTTAAATCAGGAAGATTGAGTTTATAAAACTGTACAGTTTATCAAGAAAATTTATAAAAATAATTGATAATTTACAGTTTTTGTTCAATTTTTGTACTTATATGATAAAACATATTGACTTAAAAAATTATCTTTTCCTTAGCAATTCACATTTTCACGTCAATTTCAAAAGAATGTACCTCCACGTTTTCAAAAGCAACAAGCAGAATATTTACGACAGCAATCTCAACAGCCAGTGGCTCTTTCCTCAAGTCAGAGTGGTCAGCCGCATTTCATGCGTTCTCAGTCAGTTGGACAGACAAGTCCAGGAGCTGTGCCACTATCTTCTCCTGTTGGTAATCCTCCACATGGAGTCCAATCTCAAGCACCTGTGCAAATGCCGTTAAATTATGATGCTGGATGGTCTTCTCACCCTTCATATGTTAATCAAATGCCAGGTAAAATTATGAGTATTTATAATATGCCAACATTTTAATAAATCTTATTTTAAATTTATAGGCCATTGCTAGTTACTTAGCACATTTCCAAAATAATTTGATCAAATATTTTTGAAGTTAAGAGTGAATCTCGTCTCATCTTGTTTTAGTCATGATATGGCTGAGTCGATGTTTTTGTTATTGCAAAAGATTTTTTGGAAGTGATATATAATATAAATTGTGAAAAGAATTAAATTGAATGTTAAGTTTATTATTATAATTGGTGATCAATACAAATTGCATAGTTTGATGTTGATAATATTGGACTATTTCATTGTTCCGAGGAATTGTTTATCATTAATTAGTGCATCTATTAGTGCTCATTTTTTGTTACAGTGTTGATAAATTTTTCTAGGAATGTCTCCCCCTGTATCTAAAGATAATAGACAGAGGTCTAATAGTCAAGGTTCAGGTACTGATAGCTATGAAAGCGATAGTTGTGCACCAGATCAGAATGCTGCTTATGAAAGAGAAAGAGAAAATTATTGGTCCCGAGATAGGCGTCAGCCCAGTTCAGGAAGTTATGATAATTGGCATTCTCCATCATCTGGCGAAGGATATTTTGATCATAAAATGGATTCTAAGATGTATGATCAAAGGCATGACTTCAAGAAAGTACCTGAGAAAGAAGATAAAGAATTTGATTCTCACATACGTGAACCTGAACGGAGGTATAAATTCTATTTTCTAAAACTTTTATTTATATTTAAACGTTTTTTATGTATTTTAGATATTTTAGAATAAATTATAATATCTTAAAACTAACATTTACCCCATTGTGAACTACAAAATCTGAAATCTTATATTTTTCTCTTTCCAGAGAAAAAGAATTTGATAATCAAGATTTTAGGTACAAAGGTCGAGACTCTTTCAAAGAAAATAAACATAGTGATAGTCGTGAATTAAAAGACAAAAGCAATAAATCTAGTTCATGGTCTAATTCTCGAGATTATGAAGATAGAATGCCAGTGGTAAGAACCTTAAAATTTTCTTGTGCTGTTTATATGTTTTATATTTATTTTAGCTGCATATTAATAGGTTTAACTTGCATTGTAGGATCCTTTTGATGAGCCCCATGAAACTTCTAGAGAAAAATCTGGGAAGGATAGAAATGATCGGCATGAAAGACAGGATAAAGATAGATGGGAAAAGGACAGACCTTCACGGCCAGATAGCCGGGATTCAAGAGCAAGTAGAGAATCTACCAAAGATGACAGGTAGTATTTTGAATAAATATTTTCATTTATTGATTATCATTTGACCTCAAAATAAAAATGATTTTAAGAAAATTTATAAAATTTGCTCTCATTAAAAATTAATTGCAGACGTACGAGCTATATACAACTTTTGCATCATTAAAATTGGGACACCTGAATTCTTGGTATTTTTTGGAAATGTGTACATGTATATCATTAATGTTTATTATTACAATAAAGCAATAAATCCATGAATTTATGCCAAACTTCTTTAAAATTTTGACTATATGCATCCATCAGATTGATATTTTTTCTAAATTAATTTTTGAAATATTTCACTTCAAGTTTTTAAAGATCTATAAATAACTTACCATCAAAAATATGTATTAAAAATCGCCTCTTTTAGGACTTCATTTATGACTTGATAAAAAAAAAATCTTGATAATTTTTACTATCTGTAAGCAGCTAATTTCTTTTGAGTAATAACGGTATTCGAATGTATGTGTCTGACTTAAGGTGTTATGTTAGTTTATCATTTTTCTTTATTTATGGAATTCAGTTGATTTCATTACTTATGATTTGTTTACATCGTGTATATGAGAATGATATGAATTAAAGAATGATATTAAGTGGAATAATTGCAAATCTTGCGTTCTTGATTACAATTGTGCATTAAATTGCTTATTACTATATTAGGAATAAATTTTGCATTTTAGGCACACTATAGATAGAAGTGAAATTAGTTCTCAACCAGAACGTGATAGAAAAGGACTTAATTCACGAGAAGAGAAGAAAGAGAAATCAGGCACTCTGGATTGGGGAGAGACTCCATATCCTGTAGAATCTAAAAGTATGATCATCTTTTTTTTCTTTTCTTTTTTCTGTTCTCTATTGAACAATCAGAAGATTTTTTAAACAATAAAGCCTTGTAGTTAAAGACTTCCAGTTGTTAGATATGTATATTTATTTATATGTAGATATTAAGTATATACACTGGATTTCAGTTATTAAAAGCGTTTATTTTGTATTTCTATGTTGCGTTTATCTTAGTTTGTGACGTGATGTTATGCAAAATTTGGTCATATTTAATTTAATGGAATTTCTCTAAGCAAATATTAATACGATTTTTAAGTTAAAGATTATATTTTTTAGGGCGTGAATGGTATCACCATCCACCACCTATAACTCCTAAGCAGTTTGAAAGTGTCAGACCTCCAAAGAAAAACCTCACACCTCTGAGGCGATCTAATGCTGCTGTTACCTCGTCTTCTACATCTGACAAAAAGTTGGAACCTGTTAAGGATGATGCTTCCAGTAAAAAAACTGAATTGGATTCGAGTGTGAAAAAAGAAAAAGATGCAAAAGAAGAAAAGAATGAAAAGATAAAGAATGAAAGTGCTGCTAAAGATATTGAAAAGACACCTGAAAAATATGAACAGACTCATTTTGAAAAAACAAAATCATTTAGTAAAGAGAGCTCTAAAAAAAGTGAACTGGATTCTTCAGAGGTCCCTAAAAAAGACAATATTTCAGTTATAGATGATAAAGACAAACAACGTAGTGAAAAAGAAAAACATGAACATTCCACACGAAGTGAACAGAATAGAGAACGCAGACGGGATGGAAGAGAAAGAGGTGCCAATTCACGATCTAGAGGAGGAAGCTCCTTTGTCAATAATACTGATCAACCTACTGTTATAAGTGGAGGTAGTGCACGTTATGAAAGTTCTAGAGGTCGTGGTGGTGGCAATAGATCTGGAGCATACGGACGTGGACCTTCCAATGTACAGTCCGGTGCTGCTGTTTCTAGTGGTGTTGGTGCTTATCGTGGTAAAAGAGAATATAGACGATCTAAAGTTGAAAGGGGGCCACGATTTGATCGGCAAAAGGAAAGGGATAAAGTTAAAGATGACAAAAAAGATAAGCATAGTGATGATACATCGTGTTCTGAAGTTGATGAAGGCAAGCTAGGTCATTTGAGGCAGAAAGATGAAGATAGTGAAGTATCTGTTGATGAAGCTAGTGCATCCACTACTGAAAGTGCACAAGCTGAAAAATATCAAAGTTCGGAGATAGTTCCTGAAGAAGAAAAAAATTGTATAGGTGACCTTTCTAATATATCAAAGGACAATATTAAGAATGATAAGTATAAGAAGGAGAAAAAAGATCATACAAAGATAGATTCAAAACCATATGATGATAGACCGAAAGAAGAAAAGGGTGGTTTTGCACCAAGAGGTGAGCCATCTAGAAGAGGTCGTGGTGGTGGAAGTACTTTATCTTTCAGAAATTCTAGAGGTGGAACTAGATATGGACCTAGTAGTTATGGTCCTCCTCCTTCCAGAGCTGGATTTGGTGGAAATAAACCAGAAAAGCTTGAAGAGCAAAAAATTCTAGAAGAAAGTTTTAATGATGATAACCAAGGTGATTTTAAAACAAATGTATCGACCATTGAAAGTGTAAATAGTGACTTTCCTAGGGAATCAAATAAATCCCGTTCTCTAGAAAGACCACAACAGAGAAGACCTGGTCGTTATGAACATTTGCCACCTCGTTTTCAAAAGAGGCATGATCGCCGACTAGAGAAATTCGACCAGTCAAGTCGTGGAAGAGGTCGTGGTCGAAGTAGCATATATTCAGGTAGTGGTGGTCAAATAATAAGTAAAATGGGTCAAGGTGGTAAAGAAAATTTATCTGATGTTGCTAATGAAGAATGGGAAACTGCCTCTGAAAGCAGTGATATTGCAGAAAGACGAGACAGACATGATGATAAGGATGATTTGCGGAAAAAAGATCAACGAGATAAAGGAACATCTGCTTCACGAAAAAGTTTTTCAAGTCAACGACCTGTTAATGACAGCAATCAGAATCGAAGAGGTAATGAATCCCGTCGTGGTGGAGGCCCAAATTCAGGTGATAGAAATAGACAACGTGATACATATTCTCGAGAAAATCGCACTAGAGATTCGGGACGAGGTCGTCAAAATAGTAACTTTGGAAATACTTGTGAAAGAAGATCTGTTGCTAACAATGGGAACAATTCACGACCATCCAGTAGTGCTGGTCACCCTGGAAGTGTTGGGAGAAATAATGGGAGAGGTGGAAATCCTTCATCAAAAGCTGGTGCCTTTCAGCCTAAAAATGAAGGCACTGCTGCTGTATATAGAGTAGATGAAATAAAACTACAAGATCCGAATGGGGTTCAAGCTGCTCTTACTGATCTCACAAATAGGTAAGTTTGATTAATATATCCTTTTAAAGAATAAATGTAATTTTTGAAACAAAATTTAGGTTTATATATATTATTTAATGCTTATCATTTCGAAATAATTTTATAGCCATGAAAGAAAATTTTTACTTTTTTACCTGCTGTAATTTAAGTAGTAAATATTTTAGGAACCTGTTTTGCATTTTTTTTCTTGATGTTTGCAAAATGTAAGCTATTATTACATTTTTTAAACTTTCGATCTTATTTCAAATAACATAGATTATTAATTAACATAGATTCTTTTAAATGTCGGCATTAACTTCAGCTGATAGTGATAAGATAATATTTTTGTGCTTTAAATATAACCCTGAACATTTTAGTTTTCATGCTTAGGTAAAGTACTAAATTAAAAAATATATATTAGTTTATAAATGTATTAGCTTAAATACTTGTTTTAGTGAGAAAAAAAATTGTTTGAAATAAAATTTAAATTGTTGAGTGTAATTATAAGTTATCAGTAATATGTGCTTTCTTCATCATTGATAGTATGACCATTTTGTAATTTATAGCTTTTGTAAACTTGGTTATTATTTATAAATGTAATACAGTTTGAAAAATTAAAGCAGTCTTTTTATTTCAATTTTGGATAATTGATTCTTGTAACTTGGACTATAAAAAAAGTAATCTGGTCAGATGTATATTTCCATATTTCAACTGTGGTTAGGATATAAATATATGAAAAAGTGCTATTTACGAGAAGCTCTCTGTAATATAACTCATATTAAAGTTCATTTACTTAAAGCAAATTCATGTTATCACGTTGTGTGCAGATTATTTAACATGAACTAATTGGTCTGAAAAAGGTGGAAAATTATGGATAAATGTTTGGATTTGAATAGTTTATATTCATTTAAAAAAAAATTATATTTGAATTCATATGGTATTCCTTAAATTTTATATGTATAAAGATTTTTTACTTTCTACCAGAAAACTCCATAATTTAAACTTATTTATGTGTTCTAATCCATTAGTACCTCTTCAGCTTTATTTTGATAACTTCTTTTAATTACTGATATCACTAATGATCTAGGAGGGGATATTTTGTAATAGCAATTGTATAGCAAGGGACTGTAAGTTCTGTAATATGCTAGTAACTGAAAAGTGAAAAAAGTGTTATTATTAAGATGAACCATTATTATTTGTCAGACAATTAGCTTTATTATAATTTAAAAAGGTGAATCATGAGATTCTTTTTTTAATTTTCTTTCATTAATTTAAACTGGTCCATTACATATAGATATAATTTAAAATGATTCCTCCTTTTCAATAATTATATTTGATCTGTATTGATGCTTTTTAGGAAGTATATTTTACATATTATTAAAATATTTTTTCAATTTTTGAATTTTTTTAAAAAATTGACATTTTTTGTCCAACTTTTTGGTTTATTAACAATATAACTTGCTTTTTTAATTTCAATATTTGAGAGGCATATCTTGATGCATATGTGTTTTAAATAAAATAAAGGTGAAAATGTATCCTTTGCATTAAAATGTTTTTTATGTTTTAGAAGAAATATGAAAGCAGAAGTTTCTGTTGCCAAGGTCCCGAAGAATGATAAAGACAAAACTGGTGGCTTAGAGGGTTATGATTTAAATAACTATGCTAGTAAGTTGTAATTTAATATGCATTCTTTTGATTTTAGTTCTATAATTAATGAATTAAGTGCATTAATTATTAACTGTAATTCAATTCTTACTATTAGTTCACTCTTTCTATGTATGTGTATAGATGTATGTAAATCTAATAATGTTCAAATTTTCATTCATTAATATAATATTTTTTACTTATCCACTCAAGTTGAAATTAGCATTTTTTAAAATTTGTAGTGGATGACACTTGATGCTAATTCAGTTTTTTTAAAAAATATTAATTCATTAATATGGTTAATTTATATTAACTAAAAACTTTCTCAAAAAATCTTCATTTTTCCCACCGCCAAAAGATTAAGACTTCAATTTGCTTTTCCCCCACGCTAATGAGGTCAGGCTTAACATGTTTTCGATAAATCATTCAAATGATTGTTTATTTTCTTAGTGTTTGATGCATTTAAAGTTAAACATTGTTAATTCATAATTTTTCATATTCATTTTGAATCAAAGTAAAAAAGAATTAAGGAAACTAAGAATTTCTAATCTGTTTTATATTACCCCAACTGGTATTGAAAACTCACACATGAGCAGTGTGTTCCGATTTATTTTTAACAGATAATAGACTTGATTTTGTTTTGGCCTGATATAACCTTTTATTAAATTATTTATATTAATAGTATTTATTTAATAAAAAGCAATTAAAATAAAAATTTCTTTGTTGACTAAAGTAGCAATTGACTAGAAATTTTATTTTCTGTATTTTTATTCTAATTGTGTGTGTGTGTGTGTGTGTGTGTGTGTGTGTATGTATGTATGTATGTATATATATAAATATATAATATTCGTGTTAAGTAAAATATAATACTTCAATTTGAATTTAAGATAAAAAGCATCTTATATTAATATTCATCATTGAAATTCATTATTGCATTTCACATATTTTCCTCTTTATAAAGGTGTTGTAATAATTGATGATCATCCTGAAGTTGGTGAAGATCCTAACCTTTTATGTGGTACTGATGATGGCTTTCAAGAAGTGACTTCTAAAAAGCGTCATAAAATAATGATTGAAAGTGAAGTTAAGAAGATGAAAAAAGAGGTAGCTTATAAATTCTTATGTATCAACATTCCTTATTAAAGTGTTCAAATATTCCTTTATATCAGAATTGTTGTGGTTTAAAAATTGCTCATTGGTGATGACAAATTTCTTTCCCCAACTGATGAAAATGAAGAAATATGCTGTCTGAAAAGCAATTATAATTAGTTGATCTTAATGTCATTCTAATTGTGTTTTTGCTATTAATTTGATTATAGAAGGCTTATTCTAACTAATCTCTTTATTAAGATAATGATTGATAATCAATGTGTTTAGTTACTTCAGATGAATTTTTTTCAGCTATTGATTTTGAATCATTTTGCTTTTATGTATTATATTTATAAATGAATTTTAGAGCTACCATTTTATTTTTTAATATTTTACTTTCTGGCTTATTTTATTTTGAATTTGAATTTTTTATAACAATGTACCCATTAAATTGTTACTTATTCTTAATATTGCTGAAAATTCATTAATGAAGCCTTAAATACTGTCTAAATTTTAATTACAAAAATATTTTATTTGAAATCATACTCTAATAAACTTCCTTAATTTTAGCCCCATACACGAAATAAAAGTGGCTCACGTTCAAGACAAAGTCGCCTTCCTCCAAGATTTGCTAAGCAGAGAGAGAGCATTGTTAAATCTGCATCTACCACAACTACAACTACATGGGATATAAATGTTGATTTGTCTTCAAGGTCTTCTTGTTCTGTTAAAGGTAGTTGTATAGTTATGATTATAATTTTCATTCTGGTGTTAACATAAGTAACATTTGTTTGCTTAAAACTCATTTTTTAATTTCAGATGCATCACCAGCACCACCATCAGTTAATGCATGGGAAAAGCCCATCAACCATTCCCTACGTTCACAGTCTCCTGTTGTTTCTTCACAATCAACTACAAGTAGCGGCACTAATACTATTGTCAGTTCTTGTACACCAGTGGTTTCGGTAGATGTTCAAGCGCTTTCTACGACATCCAAATCAAGTAGCTTTGATCGCAGTGATCAACATGACAGTGGTATTGATGTTAGTGACCAACCAGCATCTGCAGCTTCATCTCAACGATCGTCTCCTAGTAATGATTGCAAAATAATTACACCAGCTAATGGAGGAAAGAATACATCTACTGAAGTATCTGAATTAGCAAATGTAAGTGGAGATAGTAAACTCGATTTTGAATACTAGCTTTTGAAATGAATCTTGTAATATGTACACAGAATAATATAATTGTTATTGTGGTATTGTTTCTGAAATTGTACAATTATTTGTTGTAGGGACCTGAAATAGATGCCTGTAAACCTATGTGTACTGTGGTATTTGAAAATAAAAATTTTAAAGCAGAAAACGCTGTTCTTGATCAGTTCGGTGGGCAAAATAAAAGCCAACCATTAAAGGTAATTGAATATTTAGTTTCTGTGAGTAAAGTGTAATAGGTGTGAAATAAGTAGTGGCATTTTATATAATTTTAGGTATATAATTTATACATAATGCATTGTATTTTAATTATAGGATGCAGCTGTACCTTGCGAAAATTTAACTCCTGGAGTTAATTCAACTACTAAATCCAAAGAATCTACTC
The DNA here is from genome assembly GCA_026289955.1 of Argiope argentata. Classification (NCBI taxonomy): domain Eukaryota; kingdom Metazoa; phylum Arthropoda; class Arachnida; order Araneae; family Araneidae; genus Argiope; species Argiope argentata. The sequence continues at coordinate 3,351,449 of JAOUZG010041575.1, forward strand.
CTGATGTTGAAGACAAATCCCACTGTATGCCAGTGTCTTTTTCAAATAATAAAGAATCGTTTGGAAAGGTATATTAAAAATCTAATTTAATTTTAAATGAAAAAATGGTTAAAAAAAGTATAAAGTTTTAAATTGAACCTTTTCTTAATAGGGAGAAGAAACCACAGATATGAAATTGGATTTTAATTTTGACTCGGGTTTAGAAAGACTTACAGATGACAAGAATGCTAGAAATCAGAATGGTTCTTCTCATATGCCTAACAAATCTCTTAATATTTCTCGTACTATTGAAGTGCCAAATGGTGCATCGCCGGTTGGCGTTCAGTCTCCTATATCTCCATCAACTGATGATTTAAATTTAAAAATTCAGTCTGTTAAAAAGGTATGTTAGTAGAATTTTGATAATACTGAAATCAATTTTTGTGTATCATAGAATTTTAAAACTTATTATTTACAACAGGTTTGGGAAAATGATCCCCCATTACCTACTGTCTTAGAACACCCACAGACAGTTTCTGAAGAAACTCCTTCACCTACATCCTATAGTTCTTTTGCTAATAATGGAGACACTTCAGCTAATGTGTATAATTCTTCTGTTGACTCCAGTTCTCAAAACAGAAAGGAACAAGATGTTTCAGAGATTTCATTTAGGTAAGGGCTTAACACTTTTTCTTTATGTAACATGAAAGTTATTTCTTTATAGGATGGCATGTTCTCACTTTTTGGCAAAATTCATTAGTAGGCAGTAATAAGCCTTGGTTTCTATAGAAACAGAAATGAGCCATGACATTCGAAGCAAATCTTAAATTCTTGAGAATAATTTATCACAACCCCATTACTAACTACTTGTTGGTCACTATACAGCCTTTGTTCATTGCTATACATCTGATTCTGGGTTCAAAGCATTATGAAAGGTGCTTAAATTTGAAGGTCATAATTAAGTTTACCATTTTTAATTTCTTGAAATACTGGAATAGTTATTGCCCAGTGATATCTTGAAATATGTATAGTGTCAAACTTGTTACAACTTAAGAAATATTTTAGTTGAAAAATTTTATTTTTGCTTGAAAATACAAGTGTAGCCTTTTATGCGTTATTAAAATTAGTGGCATTGAAGCCTATCTAATTGGGAGGAGATGTAATGTTAATCCTCTGAAATTTTCATTAGACCTTAATTTATTTATCTTCTAGTTGAAGACCTGTTATGTGGACTAAGTATAAAAAATCAAAATCCTTTGAAATTTCTTCTTTTGTAACTTATCGTTCTGGTTGTACTTATTGAAATATAATCCTGAAATAAATTAATCTTAAATAAAAGGCTTAATCAAAGCTGTTTCCAATTTTACTCTTATTTATTCGGTCACAATATTAAGGTACCTTTATACTATGTACTATTCGTTAGTCAGATTGAAGTCCAGTTCTCAACATTTTATATATTTTGATATACTGAATAAAATTAGAGATTATTTAATTTACATTGCATTAAATATATTTTACTTTAACAAGACTTCTGATTTTCCTAAAATATCCCCCCCCCCCCAAAAAAAAAGTTAACGAGAAAGTTGATGTGAATGCAAAATTAAAATTGTTCTCACTTTTCCTTTCAAGTCTTGAATTTGGCTAAAATTGGCAGGGTATTTGTGTTATTATTTTTCAAACTTGAAGTTCCTCAAATTTTCCTGCTATAAATGGATGTATGCAAAATTGTGTGGAGGAATTGAATGTTTCTATTTTAATAATTTTTATGTGTAATTCCTTATTTTATTTATTTTTTGTTACAGGGAAAATTCTCCTCTTCAGCAAACATGCAGTAGTTCTCCCTTGGTGAAAAGTATGGATCATAATGTTTCTTCTGTTAAGTCTCATTTGCAGATGGCTGCACAGCATAATGTTATAGCAGGACCTCATTGTCCGGCACCATTAAGTCCTCCTCTAATGGGTGGGTTGGAAGCAATGACTGGAATCAGAACAATAGCTGGTCTTACTAGTTCTGTTCAAGTTGCCAGTATTCCTGCTATCCCTAGCCCACCAACTGTTTTATTTAATTCTTCTCAGCAGGTAGGTCACATTTAATGGATTGATATAACATGTCTTTTTCTGTTTGATTTTTAATATGTATGCAAGACAGTGATTTTTTGATAAAATTGAATTTTAATTCAGATGGCTCAAACGGGAATGTATCAGCCTCTACAAATGGATAGTCGTCAAACCAATGCTGCTGCTGTTGCCGCTGCTATGGTGCAATTTGGGCAATCTCCACATGGTTATGCACCATTAGGTACCTATGGTCTTTCTCATCAACCACCCCCCAATCCGCAATTGTCTAATGCTTATGGTCAGCAGTCTTTGTTTGTTCAACCACCTGCTGCACATCAGGGTCAAGATATTTATTCGTCCAGTCAGTATAGAGTGCAGGCGCCTTATCCTCAGAGTCAACATGTCTCTTCAAACCAGGTAATATAATTGTATATGCTTGTCTTTATATTTTCATCTTGAATACAAAAGGTCTTGTTCTCATTTTATTGAATTTCATCATGGATTGAAATCATTGCATTTTATTGGTGATCAATACCTTTTATCTTATAATTAAATATTAAAATGAAGAATTGAAAGTAAAATTTAAAAATCCATTCCAGCTAAGTATATTTTATTTTAAAGGCAGTTACATGAAGTTTTTGAAATATTTAACAAATTTAGAAAAAATGAAAAAATACTGGAATGTCGGGTTGGGGTGAATTTTTTCATCCTATCCCCTAATATTTCAGTAATTTTTTGGGGGAGGGCATATATCTTACAAAGCATGTTTTATTAACAACACACATTGAGGTTACTACATTAGTTGTTGATTATATCAATTTTGGTGACTAAAGGCTTTGCACTAGCAGAAAAGAAAAATGCCTGCTTTGCTTCATTTTGCTAGAATAGTCATTGAGTTTCTTTTAATGCCAGAGTTTACTTCATCCTTTAATCAGACCTTGAATGTGTTTTTTTTTATTTTGTTTAATTTGTGAGATTTTTTTATTTGTATATGTAATTATTGTTCCTCCAATTAATACTTGTCGGTTTATATTTCCTTTACTTTCTAACTGCATTAGTTATTGGTGATGAATTTTGATAATAGCAGAATAGTGCCATTATTCAAACTTCATGATAATAAATATTCTATTACCAAAGTAGTTCTTTGCTCTAAAGTAAATCTAACATGTGTTAGAAATATGCAAGAAATGTTTAATTTTCTTGTTGCTGAATGGAAGGTGTGGTTCATTCCAGTGCTGGGTCAAATGTACTACTAATAAAATATTTGTATCATATATATTTTTAAAGGATTTATAATATTTAAATAGCTTGGCAATTAACTTGTTTGTTAAATTATTCTATTTTTTTAATTGTATTAATTGCACTTAAAACTTTAAGATTATATGCGCTTATCCTGTTCTAAAATTCATATTTTAGTAAAAAAAAATTACTTAATTTTGAATAACATTGTTCCTACAGGTTTTGGGTGCACAACAAAATATAGCAAGTTCTCATCTTTTGGGTTCTCAGTTAGTTCAAACGAGACCTGCAGCTGGACCATCACCTGCTGCTCCTCATCTTCAGAGTCTCCATGGTTTGCAGGCTCCACAGACATCTTACTTTTCTACTTCTGCACAGCCTCAAACAGCTAATTATTACCATCAACCTCCAACAACTCCTGGTTCTCCAATGCAACAGCAACCTCAGTACCCATCTCATCAAAGCTATGGATCTCAATCTGCATTGAATGTTCTACCACAAACAGCAACTGTTAACCCAAATTATCGTAACTTTGGAGGGCATCAGTACAAGGCTCCTAATAATGTGATGAATAATATTGTGCCCGATTCTGCTTCATTACGTTCGGCTACCAGGTCACCTACAATTGATGTGTCTACAAATCGCAACATGTTTAATGTTAGCACTGCAGTGTCTACTACTAATTCTACTCCTGTTGTTGCTGTTCCCCCAATGTCCACTACTGGTGTGATTGGCAAGCATGGACAGCCTCAAGGGAGTGCTCTTCCTACCAATCGTATGACAGCAACTTCTGGAAAGACTTCTCAGTATTCAGTTCCACAGTCACAGCAGGCCTATTTTCAATTTGGACAACAAAAGTTTAATCACCTGCAATCTAATCCAATTCGAGCTCCACAAATGTTGTTTCCAAATGTTGTAAGAAATGCTCCTCATCAACAAATTCCAACTGTTGCTGCTGCAGCAGCAGCATCTAATTTACATTACCCACCACCTATTCAGAGACCTGGGCCTGCGACTGTTACTCAAACTACACCTCAGCCTCAACAAAAAATTGGAATTAGACCACAGGCCAGTGTACTGGTATGTGATTCTTTTCCATTTCGTTACCATTATTCACATGCAAATCTATAAGGAATAAAGAAATTTTAAGATGTGTGCATTTGTAAAAGCATATATTTTATAGAAATATTGAAAGATTTTTTTTTATTTAATAAAAGTTTTTAACATTTCAGTGCTATTTTGTTTAAGTTATCTTTTAAATAGTTATTTTTAAAAATGTTCTGCCGTATCCAATTTAATTACATTGACACTGCAATTCTGTTGTAAAATATTTTGAACATTTCAGAATGTGATAATTTGATTCCATTTCTCCAAGTATAATTTAAAAGTAATCCAAGGAATATGTAATGTGTCCTTTTTAAATAGTTAACCTCCGTTATTGAAAAAATACTGCATTGATTTTATAAAATATATAATTATTAGAATTTTATTTATTTTTTAAGTTGTTAGCTGTCGAAAATGTTTTAAAATGCTATCTTACTTTTGAATTGAGTTTTAAAATTCAATGTATCTTTTTCATATGAACTGCTTGGAACTTAGCACTAGTTATATAAAATGGTGGTTTTACTAAAAGAAGCACTATTTATCTGTTATACAATAAGATATGAGAGTAAACTTTAATTTGGAAACTATGAGTTGCAATTATGTGTATGTTTTATATATCAGATATATGATTAAAATAACATAGCCATGAATTTAAGTAATTTTCATTTAAAGTAAAAGTATGGAAAAAAGAAATTTGACTTTTAAAGTTAGCATTTCATTTTGCATACAGATCATGATTTGCTTATTTTTAATTGCAGTGTGCTATGTTTAAATGAGCTTGGGACACAATAATCTGCTTTAGCTAGGTTTTCTTCTGAATCGGTCAAAACATTGTTTATATTCACAATTACAAATCTTTTAATTGTTTTTTATTTTATGTAATTGGTGAAATCTTTTAAAAATCAAATGGTTTTATTTATAATCTAATTAGTATTTCTATTTTGGTATAAAAATAGCAGATAAATGATATATAAATTCTTAATCTCGTGATAAATTTTTATTTGAGAGAATTTTTTTATGGTGGTTGTATGCTAGAAGTTTATAACTATAGAGAATCTCATTAGTGGAATGTAAAAATACCTGGAGTTAATATACAGGGTAAGTCAAAATGAATATAGCGATTACAAACGGCTATAACTATTTAATGAAAAAAATATTTATCGATAAGATTTACACAGAATGTAGAAGAATCTTCAAAATTTTATATACAGAAGTCATAGATGTTCTATGTGACTTCCCTTGGTCACACGGACAACATCTAATCGGTATTCCATTTCACGCCATACATTCTGAAGCATTTGTTCATTAACCTACTCAAGCGCATTACAAATGCGTACTTTCAGTTCTTCAATTGTTTTGGGCAAGGGAAACACAAACACTCTGTCTTTCACATAACCCCATAGGTAGAAATCACTGGGTGTCAACATCCTGTTTCCTCAAACATCCGATGCCATCTGCGTATGTTGTTCGCATTTGGAGGTTCTTCATTGTACCGCTGACGAAATTTTCTCTGCACTGTAATAACAGAACGGCAACTGTGAAATTCCAACACAGAGAATGCTTTCTGCACGGGACTAGCCATTTCCACTAATGAGACGCCGCGCTGAACAGGTTTCTTGTCGTTGCGAAGTTCGATTTCGCGCATGCGCAGGCATCCGCTTGGCTGCACGTGCGCTTTACGTTAATAAATTTTGAAGTTCCGTCTACATTCTGTGTAAATCTTATCGATATATCTTTTTTCATTAAATAGTTATAGCCGTTTGTAATCGCTATATTCATTTTGACTTACCCTGTATTATATTAATAGAGCATTACTTTGAAACATTTTGATTTTCAAATTTTCTATTAGAATAGTTAGTTTTATTTTTTTCCCTACAGTTCTTTGTTAGAAATGTCATTAATATTGTAAGTTATTAAGGTTAAATGGTAACATCAATAATTTTAAATTGTTTTTTAATTTATAAGGATATGAGTAATGCTTTAAGCTTACTCATTTTGAAGAAAATTTAATTATAATGTAAAAATGAACGTTTTATGAAAATTCTTGAAGTAGATGTAAATTCCAATAAACATTTATGGAAATGGCAATTGTAGCGTGTTAATAAATTATTTGAAAATTTTTATAAATAAAACCAGTTGAGACAAAAAGAAAATCATGGTTTCTTGTTTGTGTTTTATAGGTGAAATTATTTAATCTTAACTTAATATTAAAATAATTTTTAGAAGTGGCAGTGGGGAAGAGATTTATACTGAAATTCAGTTATAATCTTTAAAACTGCAAAAATTATAACTGAAGAAATTTGCAAGTTTTGTGAAAAGAGAAGCAGGGTATTAATAATTAAATTTTTAAATAAGATTTTGAATAACCGAAAATCAATTAATGCAATAAATGAAATATGTATGGTACTTTGGAATTATCTTGATCATTATCATCAAAAAGTAAAAATAATGATTGAATTGGTGTATTTTCCTGAGCATTGACAGTTTGACGGGATAATCCCAAAGTACTATAAATAATATATTGGAGGGGTAGAGCATTTAATTTGGACATTTATTAAGAGAAAATTTATAATTTGTGTTGAATCTAAAGGATGCTGTATGATAGGATTTAATTTTCTTATTCTTTTTATCAAAAGGTTATAAAACAAATAATGTATTTTTTAAAAATAAGATTTGCATTTAAACTATTTTTCTTAAAATATGGTTCTAATTTCAGTGCATGATAAATGCCTATACTGAAAATAAAGTCCTTCTTAATATATTAATAAGAATGAAGTTTAAGTCACAGCTGTGAACATGTAATAAATAATTTAGAATTGATGTGTATTTTTTTTTTTGTGGTGCTCGATCTAGTTTTCTTAGTTTCAATTCATATTTACTTCTGCTTTAGTATAGTGCTATCAAATAACTTGTAAGAATGAATAATGATCTCCTTTCAAAATTTTATATCTGCAAAACAACTTAATCCAAAATATAGACATCATGGTGTTCCTAATTTTCTTAGTGTTCAGCTTGTAGAAACTGAAGTCAGATTCCTATAAACAATGTCGTTAAAGCACTTAAAAATTGTTTTGAAAAATTCTAAAAATGTGACAATTTTTTTTAAAACAAAGCTTTTGCATTGTTTATTTATCATTAGAAAGGTGTTTTCTTTAATATGAGATAAAGGTTTTACAGCGATAAATTTTACGGAAAATATTGATAAAAAATGAATTTTAATTTAATTTTTGTTAATATCTTTAAAAATATTGAATTCTGAAAGTTGAAAAGGCCTCAATTGGCTTAGAAATGGATTCCAGAAAGTGTGTGCAATTTTGATGTTACTATTCACCATTTTGGAAGAATTCTTATGGACAGACAGGCATGTGTATTTTCTGTTTTTTATTAATATTTAAATTGAAAAATTCTGTAAAATACAAAAGGTTAACTGAATTCAAAACAAACTTATTACAAATATAAACCTTAGTAGATGTTTAGATTTTTCAAATAGAGAAATTACGAATTTCATTTCCAATACACATAGTAAATAATTCGCTTTAATGTTGGCATTTGAAATAAAAACAGAAAAATTTCATAGAACCACAATTCTGTTTTAACACTGTAAAAATATTCTCTTCAAGCTTCAAAATAATGCAATATAAGAAAGTATATACTGAAGAGAGTTCAAATTCTTCAAAGACATTTAATTTGTGCAAATGTACACTTTCTGCTGTTGAAAAATTAAGAAATTTTATTCTTTAGCTATGGTACTTTTCCATTAGTCGGGCACAAGCAATAAATTTGCTGCTTTTTTGTTTGTTTCCATCCAGGTAACTGAAAAGTACGTAATCTGACAGGATAGAAAAATCTTTCTTAAAAAAGTTTTTTTTTTTCTCAAATTTTATTGAAAATCCAAACATCATTAATTGAAAGAAAGAAAGCATTAGGCTGTGCCTCTTCAGTTAAAAATCAATTATACTTTTAAAACTACACTGAAATCTTAACTATTCTTTCTTGTGATCTCTAAAATTTTTGCAATGTAAATTTATTAATTTTGAATATTTTTTTAATTAAAAAATTTTTCTTTTAACTCATAAACTTGGTTTTTACTAAAAGTATCAGTAAAATTTAATTTGATTTTTACTGTGTGCATTATGTATCCAGTTTTATTTTCATAAATCCATTTGTGAAAAATGTTTTTCTTGAGTCATATAACTTGTAATTGTAACTATTTCATAATATTATATAATTTGATTAATTTTGGAATGCATAATTTACTATTTTTTTCAAAGTTAAAATTCTTTTGATATGCATATTTTTTTATAAGTAGACGTTGGTTAGACTGGTATTGGACATTTTTTGAAGTTAACATTTATCATAGTAATTAAAAAAAAATTACTCCCTATGTTGGTTACATTATACTTGTTCAGAGAATTTCTAGAAAAAAGTACCTTTACATATTGTCACAAATTCTACCTTTAGAATTTATATATAATTTCTATTAATGTATTTTTTCTAAACTGTATCCAATTTAAAATGTTATATACCATTGATTTTTTTTTTGTTCTATTTGGTTTCTTAAGGCATTCCCATATGTATAATCTACATAATTAATAAGTTTGTTTTGAGTTGTTGTAAGTTTAGATGAATAACTTATTACATAATCATAATTGTCTTTAGATCTGTTATCTGGAATTATAAAAATTATGGCAAAAGTATGAGAAATTTATTATTTAGCTGCTATCTGAAATTATTTTGTTCATAGAATTAAAATGTATATACTACCTTTTAGGGAAGGAAAGCTTTTTATATAATTGCATTTATTTGACATTTTTCATGTTTTGCCTACATCTGATGTCATGTAAATATTAGAGAAAGTGTACTATTTGTTTCATTTTGTATAATGTGACTTTTTTGACTTAGGTCCCTGGAGGTAAATTAACATCAGCCCAGCAGGCTAAACTAAGAGCAGAAGCTGTTCAGCAAACCCACATGTTCTTTGCTCAGTCAAAAACTGGCAAACACGATGAATCTGTATCTAATATGCTTTCTCAAGATAACAAGAATGCCATTCAAGGAGGAGTGGTTCAGAAAATGCCCTTAACCAATGCGAATGCTGAAGATAGTGAAACACAGTGTCTCTCATCTACAAGTGATGCTCCTTCTTCTACTACTGAAACCAAGGATGAGAAAGGAGAAAAACCAGTTGGTGAAGAATGAACTAATAAATTTGATTTAGTGGTCTTTGATTGTTGGCCATTTCCTGTTCCTTAAAATGGCCTTAATTGAATATAAGAAAAGTTGTCAACTTTATAAGGCATATTTAGCTGTTCCAACTTAAAATGGTTTATGTAATTCACATTAAACTACCATATTGCATGTAATATCTACTATCTTTGCTGACATGCTTGAAAAAAAAATGACACTTTTCTGTATTTTTCTTCCAAATTACCAGAGTGACTTTCCAGTTTAACTACCAATGTCATATCTAGAAACTTGTTTATCTGAAATGAACTGATAGCATTCTCCAAGTTGATAGTTAGTCTATATTTCGTTGGACAGTTCGTTTTTCTATGAAATACCTTTAGTTTTCTCTACTGTAAGTTGTGAACAGATCTTTTGTGTCTAACTGCCACCTGGGGGATGACTAATAGGTTTAAAAAAAGTATTAGTAAGAAAATGTTGTGGCTAACCCTGTATTTTATAGCCTTTGGCTGTTTGGGATATTTTGATGTTGATGGGTTAACTGAAGTTAAGATATTATATGTATATTATGTGAGTGTATGTGAATTTTAAATTTGGTACTGCAGCAGTGGCCGGGCTATTTGCTTGATATACTTACTCAAAATATATTGCTTTTGGCACAAGTGATGCATGGAGGGAGATGTGTAAAACAGGTATGAAATAGGAACTTTTAAGAAGAGGACCAAAATGGCAAACAAAGTTTACAAACAACTTGAAAGCACTGATATACTACTTTCTCCTATTATTTTTTTCCCCTGTGTGTGTGTGAGAGTGTTGTAAATTAATCAGCATGTAGTAGTTTGGTACAGACCTGCGATCAGAACACTAAGTGCTGAGGACATTTATTGCTTGCAGTCTGGTGTTTTGGTTCTTGCTAAATATGGGAGAAGTAACCTAAATTTTTCAGTTTCACTGTTTTATTTAATTCTTGATTGTATTACGGGAAGTGATTTGTAAATGCTTTTGTGCCCTTGTATAGAAAGCGGGCACTCCCATCGAAGAGACTCGCGTTTAACTTTGCTTAAAGGCTTTTTAAGCCATCTGTGGGCACCCTCAGGTAGAGGTGCCTATCTTTTTTTATTGGGAGTTGTTTGGGGCTGCTTTAAACTATTCATTCACTTCCTTGTACCTCAGTTTTTAAAGTGGAGCACAGCCAAGTATGACAGTGCTTTACTGCAGTGGTACTGTTTCTGAATCATAAACTGTGTAAAACCAGCTTTGTCAAATTTCATTCATGTATACATACCACATTGTAAGACACTGCCGGCCAAGTTGATCTGTGGGGTTTAGTTAGATTCATTTTTATTTTAATCATTACACAGTTGCATGCTTTTAATGTTGACTGTAATGTGTATAATGCACCGTGCACCTGTGCTGATTGCAGAGGTGGACGGATAATAAATTTTTGAAATAAAAGAAAAAGATCAAACATTTGCTTTCTCCCCATCAGAAGACTGTTGTATGTAGTCGACTTTTGCTGCAATAAAGCACTGTAAAGTATGTACATGCTGCGTCTTGTTCTTTTCTTTTTTTATATCACCACATTCTTGCTTGACATAATTTAAAGCTAAGTTTGTGTTAATAGATATATTGTAATTGAACTTTGTCAATTGTAAAAAAAATGCTTCCAAAATAAATTTGCAATGAATAAAGTAATATATTAGAAGAAATGTTAGTTCATGACTATCACAAGTCATGGAAAATACATACAAAAATTGAAAGCTGTGGATTATCTTTGTATTATTTTGAAACATCAAAAATGCATGTATGACAAATTATTTAAAACATTTTTATGTATATAGTATCAGATATCTTCACTGTCAGGTGCGTGACGAAACATGATTACTTATAAAAATTATTATACTGGAAGATATATTAACTGTTGTAATAAAATGAACTTGTAAAATCTGTTGTAGATCAATTCAACTTCAATTTTTTCTGGCTTAGATTATTTTTAATCAGACATAGTTGGGAACTACTTGGTTTCCTTTATTTTTTAGTGGAAACATTACACACATTTAAATTAATAAAAGCAGAAAATTATTGTATCATTAAAATTTCATTTCTTAACTTTTCACGTACTAGTTAGATGTCAATTTGCTAAAGTTCATAAAACATGTGCAGTATAAATTTAAGATAATAAATCCCTACTGAAGAATAAATTATGCAAGCATTAAAAATGGTTGGAATTTTATCCAGACTATCAGAATCATTTTCATATTCTCAAGTAAAAATGTGTATGGTCCTGAAATTTCTCATATCTTAAGTTTCTGTATTTGTGAAAAGGTATCTTAATCGAATTTATTTTAGATAAATTCAGTATTATAATTACCAAATTATGCATCCCAGACTGAATATAATTCTAGAAAATAGATGGATAAAATCAAGCTAAATTATTATTGCAGATTGCAAAATGTAATCTAATTAAATTTAAAAAAATGAGAATATCACGAGAGTACTTATATAAGCATTTTAAGGAAAATTCATTGAATATCAAAAATGATCTAAATAGTTTAATGATCCTTGGGGTACTTTTTCTACAGCCAGTGCATTTTAATAAATGTATTTTCAAATTTAATTTAAAAACCATTGTCTACATCAAAATATTCTTTCTGGTTCTATTGAACAAAGGAAAATGTAAATGGCAATTTCCACAGTGTAGTACAATGCTCTAACAAATGCAAAAAAATATGGAGAAGCAGAAAATGTATGCAACTTAATAAAACACAAACTATTTTAAAAAAATTTACACCAATAAAATAAATTGAAAATGGTTATTTTAGTCTTGCTATGTGAAATAACTAGTCACTTGATCAGCTAATCCACCAAAATTGATGTTTAAATAGCTTCTTTGGTAAAATGTTCCAAATTAGTGAATTATATAACTTGTGTTATTTTAAAAACTTTACTTAATTCAGTTTATTGTACTAAATATCAATATTCTCTTAATTCATATAAATTTTGAACTTAAAATTAAAACATTAAAAAGAAAGTACTGAATTGGTCAATAAAGAAGTCTTAAATGCAGTACAAAATATTCTTTTCACATAATTTATAAAATATCTCGAAGAATTATTAAATAAAATATTTATCTGATCCATCATAAAATCTGTTTTTAGTATTACATTAACAAGGATTTAAATGTAATTAATAATATGTTTCAGTCAATAGATATATGTCTTGAAAGGTATTAAATGCAAAGTTTTTAGTCTGTCTTAAAAATCATTCTTAATGCTCAAAGCATGTTTTGCAACCAAATCGGACCAAGTTATCAGTATTTTATAACAGTCAGCAGTTAAATAATGTTAGGCTAGCTTTGAGAACTTCAGGATGCTGGTTTGCTGTCTTTTATGAGACAGTCAATTGTGTGGTTTGAAATCGCTTTTATTTTTTAAAATGAAATATTAGAATTTTCATATTTTATCCGTTTAAATGGCAAAAGATTGGGACTTATAAATAAAATAATAAATAAGGAAATTCCTAATTCATCACTATATTTATAAACTCGAGCTGCTTACAGAGATATTATTTTCTTCATTGTAAACAGCTCGAGACTTCATTTAAACAAATTTTTTTACGGGATGTATATACCTAATATTGTTTAGAAATTAGGCAGTGAGATTCTGCCACTGTATACATAGTGTGATCGGTATAAAGTCTAATTTCAATAATGCATCTCGCATATCAAGGAAAAAAAAATGTGTACTTAAAGTTTAAAAGGTTACGCAAATAGATTAGACACAGAAGCAGCAAAATAAGGAAATAACTAATAAAGAAAGGATGATGTCATTCTGCCCAATTAGAAAAAAATGGTATCATTCAGCTGCTGCGAAGTGTATCTTGGGGACCGAAAAAAAAAGGGGGAAGTTGAGTAATATTTATAATTAAAAGAAAAGTGCACTGGGGATTGTGGGAAACCGGAGGATACATTTTTCAAATATAAGACGAACCCTTTGTCGTGGAAACTTCATAATTTGAATCTCGAATATTTGCACAAGATTTACAGGTACAAATAACGATACATCTTTTTTTTTTTTTTTTTTTTTTTTTTTGTAAATTTTCTAATTGGACTCGAGCCGATTTTTCTTCTTTCTTTCGCCGCTAGAGGTCCTGTAACCTGTCTTAAAGCAGCATAGTCACTACTATAGTTATAATTGTCGTAAAATAGAAAAGAAAAAAAGGTTGTTAGAAAAATAATCAAACACTTTTAACTTTTTCATTATGGCTTTTTTTTTTAATTTAACCGACTTGTAATGAATGGAATTCTGATGATGATTTGAGTGTTATAGGGATTTAAAAAATGACGCTACCAATGTTAAATTCATTGATAACTGAAAAACATATATTTATCAAAAAAAGCGCCCTAAAGTAAGATTTTTTTCGAAAGTCATGAAATAAATAATTAAATAACACAAATTAAATAATTTTAATGAATATTTAAAAATAACTTGAAATATTTTTACATTTGCCGGCATGCTTAAATTCCAGAATCTAAAAGATTATGCACATGCCCCAAATAATTTTTAAAATATTCACAAAAATTGTAAAATTCCTGAAGTCGATTTGCACAGTTAAATTTTTAAGGGAATATATATATATGGGATGCAGCAGTTTATCGGCTTTATAATATCGCAATTAGACAAATATGATCATGTGAGAACATGACATTGTTTTGTTTAGGAGGGTTTGATGCCTCCGAAATTTTCAGGATTTTTTTTTTACCTGCTTTTACCAGTATTGCATTATTATTAAGTTCCTTTGCCAGCAGATGCGTTTTTTAAAGGTTGAGCTGCTTTTACCAGTATTGCTTTATTATTACGTATGCTTTGACAGCAAAAGCGATTTTTAAAACTGACAAAGAACTATTACGTCATAACTGTTATTTCATCTCAAAAATCGGTCGAGCTCCAAAAAAATTCGCCAGCTTGAAAAACTGAAAATGAAAGCTAAAAAAAAATTATTATCATTATATATATAGAGAGAGAAGTCTCTTGTTTGTTTCAAACTGGTTAAGGACTTAATTAAGACAAATAATGACTTAAAAAACAATTTATTCTCACATGATAACTTGAAATTTACGCTCGAGGGTTTCTTTTCTTCTTATTAAATTTATTTTCGGATCAAACGATTTTAATTGCACTTAAATTTTTTCTTTTAAAAAATGAGTTTTTTTAAATCCTTGCTCAGATGTTATGAAATTAGCGATTAATAATATTTGTCGGACAGATTGACTGCAGAAATTTTTAAGTAATTTTTGCTCTTTATCGGCAGTTATTGTTCGCAAATAAATTAGATAGTATCAAAGGAAATCCGAATTTTTTAAATTCATTATTTTCGCGTAGATTTTAGATATAAGACAGATCTTAAATAATTTCATTTAAAAAGAACTTCATTCAAATTAACAATTTTAGTGTGAAGAACTTATAGCTTAGACAGAGATTTATACAAACTTATAATAACTCTTATAACACGTTCCATTTTTGATAGTTTTTTTTAAAAATACAATAAACCTTATTCGAAAATCCAAAGTATAACGAGACGCAATAATAATAATGCGGCTTCCACAGTTAAGACCAAAACGAGAATAAAAATTTTTGAAAAGAATAAATAAATTTATGCAAAAGTGTGATGACTTGCAGGAAAACATAGGAGTTACAGTTACAGAAATTAAAGTCTTGCACTCGGCCATACTACAAATGACTATGACCACGAAAAAAATTATGTACAATGAGGTACATAATCCTTTAAATGAAAAGGCAGTTTTATTGTTCATATCGAAAGCAATGTTCTCATAGATTCTGTAGTGCGAAATCTGGAGTGTTTATTGGTTCGCTGATGTTACTTCGATCATTGAGTGCATTGTTCCATACTAGGCAGGATCCACACTAGTTTCTTCGTAAAGGATGTAATTGTCATTGTAGTTTATTTCGTCATCAATGACAGTATGAAACAGTTTCATTTGCGAAGCATGCACAATTGTTCTTTAGGAACGTGCGAGTCCGCCTTTTCTAAAATCTATAGCTTTTTATACATCAGAAGGAAGTTCTTTCATGACATGAAGTGCTTCATGATTCAGTCGAACATTTTATAATTACAACATTGCCAATATTATATTTATGAGCATACAACGACTTTTATCAAAATAGGTTTTGTTTTATATCCACAAGAAGGTATATATAGGCTTATAGGTCCAAAAAATAGGTCTTGCTTTATCTATAGATTTTTTCCTTTGCCTTTTCGTGTTCAATGAACCAAGGAATATACATTCATCAGATTCAAGAAGCAGTTCTTTCGAAAAAAGATCATTGGCATGCTTAAAACCATACAAATGGTATTTTTCCAGTAGACTTACTAGGACTTCAGTAAAGACATTTTTGAATTTCAGGTTATGTTTGTTCCAGTCTCTGAGCGATTCAATTCGTACATTGAAGGAATTCATAGGCATAAGAATATAATTAATTCGCTCAACCTGACCATTAACTTCTGGTCTTTGACTGCGATTTAACGTGTATTTGAAATAATACATGATTATGCAAAATTCTTTAAATCCTTCCGATGTAAAGCAACTACCACGATCTGTTACAACTCTATTAGGGCTTCCATTCGGTTCCATTCTCCCAACCCTTTCGACCAGGAAGTCATTAACAACTCTTCGAAGTATCGTAAGACATATTTAGGGAAACAAATGATACAAGGACGCAAACGTAAAAATTTTGGCAATTTGTTCATAAATACTAGAAGTTCAGTATTACGGGTTTTACTGAGATTATAAGGCCTAAGGAAATTCTTATGAACTAGACTAAAAGAAATTTGAAAAACCTTCCCATATTATTCCCAATTTCCTATTATATATTCTTCTGCAATTGCTGTGAATAAAAACGCGAAAAAAGTTATTTTGCTATTAACAGGATGAAATTTACTTAGTATATGGTCCCCAGTGGGTTGACTTCTTTTGGACAGAGTTTTCGGTAAACAAAATTAAATATATCTCAAGAAATATTACGAATTTCAGAATGGAATTTGATACACATACATAAGAAGGCACATGGAATCGAATTATTGAAAAAAAAAATTCAATTTCCGTTGTTGAAAAATATCGAAATAGTAGTTTATTGACTAGGCAAACTGATTTGGTTAATGTGTTTGTCTATCTCAACAAATCTGTCCCGTAAAGCCTTCGACATTAATTTTATAAGATGCGATAATAATATATATATATATTTCGTTATTGACGACTGCACAAAATATTCTTATCCTTAGGGATTTTTTTTTTGTAGTCAATCCTTATAGAAGTGCTCCGGTACTGAACCAACTAAATATTCAACAAATACAGAGGTGATCTAAATTCCAGATCTAAGATCATAGTTTCAAGTACAACAAAGATTGCTTGTGTTTCTCCTTTTACTTTCTTCTGCTGACAGTTACCTGTCATTTTCCTAGTTTTTAAAAAGGATTACCTATCTGGTAAAACGTACTCGGAATTTATCACTTCTATACAAAATTGTAACCATGAGCAAAAATAATCAAATTAATATGGATATTGTCAAAATAACGGTTAAAATGAGGATTAGTGTGCCCCCTGAGTTTGTCGCCCATATGGCAACCCAACGGAACGCTCTTCTAGCAAATTTGAATTTGAAAGAAGTAAGGTATTGGGATTTATAGCAACAATGGCTGTTATCCCCTGTTTCAAATACTTAGAACAAAATATAAATTAAACACAAGAGAGCGCACACGCACAAAAACAAATTGAAGTTTCAGTCAGTTAACAGTTAATGAAGTCTGTTCAATCAGTTGATTGAAGCTGCAGTGAGTCCGCTGATGAGATTTAGAACATTTCCAGAAGTTCCAATGGAAAGAAGAGGTACAAAAAGTCAAAGCAATTTAATGTGGTAAAAAAAAATTTGTGGATGTTGAAAGGCTTCAAAGCTCGAAGAGAAGATTGGTCTTGTTTGCAGTTATTTTACCCAAAACATTTTTGAAGGAAAAATCTTGTTTATCTAATTGGAGAAATGTCCTCAGTTTGTTCCTATAATATGAATACTTTTTGTACGAGAGAATTATGTTTTCAATATCATTTCTGCTATTACATTCATGACGAAGAGGATCATTATGAAGGTTAAAACGATTTAACAGTCCTGGTGTTATAATTGTGTTGCTGATTAGTCTAGCCAAGACAACATCTTCCCTCCGATTTTTGAACCAGGCAGACAGTGCTTCAATGCTTGGAACGTCACCTAAAGAAATGAAATATTTACTGTTTCTATAATTATTGATTGTGATCTGATGTGCCTCTTTCTCGAGGCTTGAAATAATGTCTTTAGGGGAGATCCATTCAACCCATGGTGTATTTTCTGTAACTTCTTTGGCTAAGCGATCTGCAAGCTCGTTCCTAGCAAATCTTATGCTGTTTTGTTTACTACTTTAACAATGGTTGAGTTGAACATGAACTACAACTATTTTAACTAAAAGTAATAAAAAAATAGATGAAAGATTTTAGTTTTATTCTTTATTATAATTAAAAACTTTTTACAACTATTAAGGCACTGCAATTTTATTTTTAATGTGAACACGAATTAACGAACTTCATATATATATATATATATATATATATATATATATATATATATATATAGTTAGATATATATATATATTTATATATATATATATATATATATATATATATATATATATATAATGAAAAACACATTTAAATAATTTGCAGAGAATAAATAGCAGAGTCGTGGCCGAAAACATAGAGAAAACAGGTTGAATTTTTAGTTCTTTTTATTCCATCACTGGAGCAGGCATTATTTACAAGCGAAGGCGACGTGCACAACACAGAACTGACAGAAAAGCTAAGTGTACAAAAAGGGCCGGGAAATCATTATCCCTGGTCTTAAATACCAAGACTTTGATAGGGATAAATATTTTTATAGAGATTATAAACTTGGACTGCAGTGGGGATTTCCAATTCTCACATATAAGAGGTAAGGGAAACACAGGGATCTTTTTAAAAATATTTTGTTTAGGTCAGCAATTTTCATCTCTCTCACAGAGTGTGAGAAAGTAACAGGCATTTAGCTGTTTCAGCAATTTTACACAGCTTCTCTTGAATTAATTAACTAGAGCGAGTGAAAT
>JAOUZG010041575.1:3385192-3396569 GCA_026289955.1 Argiope argentata
CGGGCGGAAAACCTTGAACCTCGAGGGGTGGAAATAAAGTTTCAACATGTCACACGATCTCTGCTAGTTTTGCACTCTTTTAATAATAATTAATGTGTTTTATAAATAAAAAGGGAATTTTAAAATTGCTTTTTTTGTTTCATTTCAATTAGTTTAATCGTAAATTATAGAAGATATAGAATTTTATTTAGTTTATTTTCTGAAGCTACGAAATTTATTTGATTCCTTTTTGTTATTTTCTATTTTTTCAATAATGTACTCATGTTTTCTGTTATTCAATATGTCGATAATCAAAAGTTTCAGCTTAACATACTTTTAATTATCCTTAAAATTTGATAAAATGTAATTTTTAATTTTGAGTTTCGAAAAATAGTATATATACCAAAAATAAATAAATAAATTTATTTTGGAGAAGTTTTAAACATATTTAACAATGGATATTTTACTAACAGCAATCTTTTATAAAAATTATGAAATAATTACGATTATTAAGTTATTATTTTTATGTTAAATTAGACAGATTACTTCGCGTTTGCTGCGGAGAATTTGATCTTAAGTAGTGACATAAATTTAAAACAAATAAAATGAAGATTAATTTTTTGTCATGCTGGATTCTACTTAATTTTTTTTCTTCTTGTGCACTCGTTAGACATATAAATAATTATTCAGTTTTTCTATTTGATTTACTCTGTTCTTTCTGTACTAATCAGAAAGGAATTTATATATTATTCTAACAGGAATAATATATTTTTTCAAAATTCCAAGTACGCAAAGGATTTTTGGACCAGTGAATTATTTTTCGAATTTGCTTTCGAAAATTAAAGGCAATATATCAATACCGCCAATTAGGCGCTAAATGCGCCAACGTAAGAAACTTGAATGAATTTCTACCTCTGCGAAATGGACTCTTCCTGCAGTAACCTGTTTCTATAACTCCGCCCGTAAACATAGAAGATTGTCGGCCAGAGATCTCCTTATGGACAAACAGTAGTCTGCAAAACAATTATGACACCATAAAGGTTGAACTGTTTTAATTTTCATAATTATTCCCTTTATCACGAATTTTATAGCATTAATGATATTTAGCACATAACTCTCTCATGCAAAAAGTATACATATTATAGAGACAAATTGTGGACTTTTCTCCAATTAAATAAACAAGATGTCTCCTTTATAAATGTTCTAGGTAAAATATTTGCAAACAAGATCAAGTTTCTGAAAATGCTTCAAACGATGCATCATCTTGAAAATGCTTCAAACGATGAAGCATTTCAATATCTGCAAACTACATTGACCACAATTTGTTGTGACTTTTCTTTATCACCATTCCGTGTTACGGGAATGCTCTGTCTTATTGTACCTCTACTTTCCAATGGAACTACAGAATTTGTACTAAATCTCATTAGTGGAACTGCTTTGATATTGTTAACTGACTGAAACTTCAATTTGTTTTTGTGCGTGTGCGCTCTCTTGTGTTTATTAATAAAACCATTTTTTGAACTCTACATATGAAAACAGAGGATAACAGACATTGATACTATAAATTCCAATATCATACTTCTTTTAAGTTCAAATATAAGTAGAATGGAAGTAAAGATTTGCACGTTAAGAGTATTTTTTTAAGCGTCTAATAAATGTTTAGTTTTGTTTTCAAAAAATGTCATTGGAACAATTTAATCAAATAGCCAAGCACAAAAGAAGTTTATATATCCTTTAACGACAAAATCTATTTGAATGTTTTGCTAGGAGGTAATTTGCTTCTTTCATCTTTTGTATTTGAGGTGGGTTTACATTCGACCAGCTATAAGACGGCCATTAGGCAGCGCTTGCGTATAAAGGCTGTAAAATACAATTTGGTTCATGGCAAGTACTTGTCTCGAAGGGACAACAACATGCCGCTGTATTGCATTTTTTTTCCTTGCTGCTCATGCGTTTGTAAAATTTGGGAATTTTTTTGACTGGCAAAAATTGATTCCTTATCATAGATTAATTTCGATATTTTTTTTATCTTTGTCCCCCCCCTTTTCTTTGCCATTTCTTTCTATTATTTTCCACATTTCGGTATGCTGCCTTTCTTTTTTATTTTATCAATTTTTTTTGTAAGTATCTGTCATTTTAATACGATACACAGTGAAAAAGGAAAATCCAGGGAAGCCAAACTGGCAGTTTGTAGCCAAATATGGCATGCCTGAATCTACCTTATGAAATTGTGGCAAACAATAATCACCCCCTTTCTGCGCGTGCGTTGTCTTATGGGTCTTATAACTAGCTAAGTGAAAACTCACCTTTAAAACAAAACAAAAAACTGTCTTTTTTGTAATTTACAACTAAAGTTCATTTCTTCATAAAAGAAAAAAAATGTGGATTTAGGGAAAAAAAATCTACATTAAAAAAATTGCATATAGCTTGCCTATTATCTTTTAAAAAGTAAAACGCTTATTTTTTTTGGATATTGTTAGTGAATATTGCTAATTTTTTTTACAAAAAAAAGCAAATGAAAAAATTAAATTATTTTTTTGAATGATCAATTTAAGATTCACTGTGATTCAAAGTAGCTATGCTACTATAATATGCAAAAGATTTAATCGGTGACAACGTATAAATGCTTTACTCGACACGATCCGGTTCAGTGAATTTCTATACAAAATAAAGGATGTCTACAAAATACTTGCTAATGGAACGCATGAGCGAATGCCGGAGAAGATTCTGATTTCGATAAAGATGGTACAGCGTTCAAATTTGTTTTAAATGAAATAACATTCCGGGCGTGTTATATGCCTCACTGCGAATGTCTTCCAACCGGGCGTACCACCTGCACATAGCTGGAAACTGAGTTCAGCGGATAAGTAATGCATATTGCATTTTAAGCTAGAAATATTCCTAAAGGCCGCTAGATGGCTTCCTGTGTTCATTCCTTTTGAAATGAACACAGTTTTAAAATCCTGACTGTCAGTTATCTGGTATTCTACCTCACTTTGATATTTTATTCATCAGTTGTTGCAGAGAGGGGAGGGGCGTGACCATAATGTAAATAAACAGAGCTGGATCTTTTAACTTTCCCGTGACAGAAACATTCTAGAATTTCTAATTCCATTCCGAATTTCATTTATTGTTATAATTATTATCATGTGTGAACACGATATTGTTTTTGTTTGAAGCGTTTGAAGCCTCAAAATGTGTAGGCTACAAATTGGCAATTTATCACTTTTGAGGCATCAATTTTTCAGTTTTAGGGTTATAAGAAAATGATGCAGAAGGTTATCACGTTTGGAGATTTATCGCCAAAAATCGTTTAAGAATATGTCGCGAGTAAAGGTCGCGATAGGAACCTGCGACGCTAGAGCTGGTAGCATGACATAACATGACCATTACACCAAAAGTCGTCTTTAACCTCGTAGATGTTATCTGGCTTATAAGACTAGCGTCACAGTACTTCCCCACCAGTGACTCGGAGGAGAGATGAACGATTTTGACAGCGCCAAGCGTTATGGCGAGCGTGTGAGTTCGTTGGTGCGTCGAGTGAGAAACTCCTTTACTGCGTCGAGTGAGAGACTGCTTTAGTGCGTCGAGTGAGAGATAGATTTGTTAGCTGGTAGATGGCGCCACGACAGATCAGAAAGTGACGTTGTCAAGGTCACCAATGTCGTGAGTGAAGGCCGCGATACGAACCTGCGACGCTAGGGCCGGAAGCCGAATAACATGACTACAACACCAAAAGTTGACTTCAGTATCATAGTTGTTATCTGGCTTATAAGCGCCACAAATATAAATTGAATTTATCATTCAAAAGTTTAAGTCAATGGCAATGTTTTTACATTTTTTTTGTTATTAAAATGTTTTTATCATGTGAAAACCTGATGTTATTTAGGTTTGAAGTTTTCGAAGTAGCAAAATGAACGAGCAGAAAATTGGCGATTTATCGCTTTTGGGGCATCAATTTTCCGTTTTTAGAGTTGTAAGAAAACGGTAAAGATGATTGTAACATTTAGAGAACTTATCATTAACATAGAGCAACAATTTGGCACGAATGTCCACCATGTGCCCGATTCTCGATATATCGACGCATGCGTATTCTAATGATCACTTGATTGTTTCAGACCTGTTTAAAATGGTTAATGACTTAAATTAGTTAAGGCAAACAATGCCTTAAAATCAATATTCTTGCATATTAACATGAAATTTTAGATAACAAATTTCAATTTTTTTTACTTTTTTAAAATTTTATTTTTGTTACTATTCAGGGTTTATCGGGGTTTTACCGTTAGTTCTATTGCATTTCGAGTAGCATTCGGATCCGTTGAGTATTCATCCTTTTTTTTCCCCATTTTTTTTTCGGAAAGCCTTGAATTTGTTTTGTCATGGTAAAAAAACCGTTATCATTAGGGAAGAAAGTTTCGTATTATGAATAAGGCAATTAGTGGCACAGATGGAAATGATAATTCATGGTCTAGAAAATTAGACATCAATATTTCGAATGATTTTGATATGGATATTTTATCAAAATGTGAGGTCACTACAAGCCTTCCTTTTATTTATTTTGCATAGTGAATTTACTTTTTTAAGGTTTATTAATGTGTTTTGTCCATGAAACCTTCAGAATAATTTGAATAGGACTAATGCAAATTATTTCACAGCGCAAATGATCTTTTAAAAGTATATTTTAATACAAATTAAAAGAAAATGATAACTAAATGTTAGTTTAAGATATTTGATAGCTGGACCTATAATTTATATAGGTACAACGTTAAGGCTTAAACTTTATTTCTTAGGATTTTAAAAAATCAAAGTTAGGCTTAGCGACCAAACCGCTTCTGAGTACGTGTGACTCAAATTCCTCTTCCTTTCACGTAAACTCCGGCTCGAGCGAACGTTTAGAAAGATATAGAATATATATAGAAATGAGTAGAGGACGACGCAGTTACATATTCCAAGTGCTTGAAAAAAAAAGAAGCGAATCAGTAGAATAACGGAAGAGTGGAATTTAGTTACATAAATATTCAACCATGCAAAGATATTTTTAAAAAACTAATTTTATATCAAATAAAACATTTTGTTGAACGATGAAAACAGTATTTTGACCCCTCTTGGGAGTAAAATTAAATATTTAGTGAATTAATTTATCCACAAGATATATAAAACCAGCAAAAGGAATCTCCCCAAAACTTTCTAGCATATTCTCTAGTAAAGGTGCTATCCCAGAAAACTCAATATAGCGCTCAATATTAGAAAATATTTTAATTAGGCGTAACTTGACACTTTTACTGAATCTGTCGTGTCATCCATGGCTACTTATTTAGGGATTAATACCGGTCATATATTAAGAGTATCCGAAAATAGATTTGTTGTGGCGCTAGCTTTATAAGTCAGATAATATTTATGATACCGAAGTCGACTTTTGTATTAGGGTCATGTTACTCGACTACTGGCCTTAGCGTCGCAGGTTCGTATCGTGACCTTCATCGTGACATTGGTGACCTTGACAACATAACTTTCTGATCTGTCGTGGCGCCATCTACGAGCAAACAAAGCCGTCGCTCACTCGAGGCATCAACGAACTCTCACTCTCGTCACAACGCTTGGCGCCTTCAAAATCGTTCGTCTCTCCACCGACTCACTGGTGGGAGAGTACTGTGACGCTAGTCTTAAAAGCCAGATAACATCTACGATACCGAAGTCGACTTTTGTATTATGGTCATGTTACTCGGCTACTGGTCCTCGCGACACTGTTTTAGACACATTTTTCTCAGCAGATTGGAACAAAAATTAGACATAAGAGTGCATTTGTAGTCACAAAATCCTGTACCTAATTTCATACATTTAAATCATTGCATTTTTGAGTTATGAGTTTACATGTTTCTGAAGGTACAGACCGATCGACAGTCAACTCCTTCATGCATTTTGTTCAAAATTTGAATGGTCTCTGCATTACTATAGATGTTGAATCTGTTTACCGAATTTTACCTATCCAACTTCTCTTCCCTTCCGTTATTATTATCAGGGCACAAGTTAGCCTAGTTGGGGCCCGGGACAAAAACTTCTTTTGGGGAACCTTTGCTTCACTACTTTAGTAATGAAAAACATTCATTAAAGAAGGAAACGTAAAAGTAAATTTTGTAATCGATTTGGGGACCCACTTATGTAGGGGCCCGGGATAACTCCCCCGTATGCCCTTTCCTTAATTAGCCCCTGATTATTGTAAAGATTCCCTTTGCTCTGAGACACCTGTTCGACCGCTGCAATGTTCCTCGATTCCCACGATTGATAATTGGGCTTCGCGGTCAGCTGGAGGTGAATTGTGTGACTCTCTTACCTTGTAATTGCTTCAGACTACCAGATGGGAAAATATCCCCCTTAATGGGACTATTTGGACATTAAGTCGAGTCTAGATGCGAGAGCTTTGCAATTTTCGTCTTTCCAAGCGAATGGATCGTATCTTAAAAGGGAAAGAATGTCAAACCCTTCGGATGTAAATCTTTCATTGTTGTGGAGGATCAACTACAAGGGAGGATCATTTACGAACATATCCACTGTCAACTGGAGACCACTGAGGATATTTCTGAATAACTATTAGGTACCAATATTCTCAAGTGCACCAATGTGAAAATGAGAGGCGGTGTTTTAACAGAAGATAAAATGCGATATTTTGGAAGAAAAGAAAGGAGAGATCGACAGAGGAGATCTATTGGAGAGTTCTAGAAACTTCGAAGGATTTCGTTTTGAAGGAGGTGAGAGGAGCTTCGTGCGATTCTGGCTTCTGAGTTAAGATCCACTCGATGAATCATTTGAGGTGGATCCCTTGAGCTACCCCTGTAGTAGCCTGACTCGCTAAGAGCTTGTTAGTTTTTCTTGTGAGGTTGTTTCTCCGAAATTAATCGAGGAACTATTCTTGTATAACTTCTAACTGGTAAATATTATCAATCATATTGTTACGGAAAATCCTCACCGGGTTTATAGATATAGTGGATGTATATGGTGTGAAATCAGCAGGTCTGAGTGAAAAAAACAATAACGATGTTTTTATGCACGAAGACACTAACACAAAGACGATGAATACGTAGACGACAAATATTTACAGCCGAACACAATATAGCACAAAGAACAGGACTAGGTACACAGCACCTCAGTTTAACACTTGCTTGAGCTCCATAGCACGCTGGTCCCCCCCCCCTCGAATTATTCCGTTGTTGCTTCTATATCAATTCGTAAACTCTTTGCTTGCTTTCGACTCCAACTTCGCTTCTTGTTCAATTCCATTCAATCGTACCATTTGGGACTGCCGGCCTTTACCTTTTATAGCTCCCAGGAGGTGGGCCGAGATCTTTCTCAGCCAACCTGGGCGAATCTCAGTTTTCTATTGGACGGATCATAAAAATTCTCAAAGTTTCTAGTATTTTCCATTTTGTCGCCATAGTCGCCAAATTCGTTGGCAAGTAGCCAAATGGTAGCTAAGTTTGTCGCCGAGCTCTAGAATTACTGGCTTGGCACAAGAGCAGCATCCAATATAGATTATTGTAATTTGGTCTTTCGGGTGATAACACTGCTAATACTGGAAAGCAAAATTACAGGTTTGTAACAATATTGATCTAGATGAGGAGTTATTTTTATGTACGTAAGGCTGTAAATAAAGAAATAGTCTTTAAACCCTCTTATTTGATTGAACAGGAACAGGTCATTACATTATCGTGTTTATTTATATTCGAACAGCCGAACAGGCTTCTTTCAATGGATTTTGCTCGATATTTGAATGAAATCTGCATTTTTGATGTAAACACAGTATACCAAATTTTATCCGTCCAGTTCAAAACGTTTCTAAGTTAATTTTGCCACAAATAGATAGATATTTTTGTAAAATGTGCATCTCAATACTCAGATGAATTTAAAACGGCGAAATTCTTCAAAATTTCTAGTTCAGATTTTATGACAATTGCCGTCTTTTTTTCTTTACTACATATATAAAAAAGTAAAATAAAATGCAGTAAGAACTTAATAGTAGCAACTGAACCTAATAGTAGCATAACGATCTAAAGATAGTTTTTGCATTTTTAAAACGGTGGCGGCTCTTTGAGTGCGTTTACATCGTCTTATCAGTTGAACTTAGAAAATAATATTTTATGAATATTCTGACTTACTTTACAACCATTTTTTTGCATTTTTATTTAATTATTTTCTTAGTGTTTCCCGAACAGAGAAGTTTTCCTGCATAAAGCAAAAGGAGACCTTCAAGTTCCATAAGTTCCATATAATTGAAATCGTCTTTTAACTTTTTTGTTAATTTAATTAATTATAATCAAAACAATTTAATAATTCCATAGATCTCTAAAAAATTTTAGGTTTTTTTTTCAAGTTTTCTCTCTGGATTCCATGAGTGAAAAATATCTCTGGGATCTTTACTTTAGTGAAATTCTGCAATTAAACGAGGAATTTTAATTTGAAAAAAATTATATTCCATGCGAACGATCTGATTTTTGTCACTCTTTACATTTTTAGAAATCTTTTGGAAAAGAATAAAAATAAAATTCTCTTATGAAGTTTTAAATTTGTGGTGAAATTTGAAACTATCATTATCATATAAAAATTGCGGGTCATAACTTTTAAATGCAAACTGAAAGCCAAATCTATGTCAGTAATCGTCAACCCGCCTTTCTTTAAAGTTAATTTTTCAATTAAAATCACGAAAATTGTCTAGTTAGATATTTACATAGATTCTTTTTTAATCGGATAGGTCATGCTAATTATTTCATAACTAAAGTATATAATCCTTCAAATTTCAGATGAATTGTGAGATCATATTTAAAACTTTTTAAAACTTATATATATATAAAATTCCTTATAACTCTGCAATAGAAAACTCGCTTCTTAATGGCTCCAGAGTCGAAGGAAGGAAGGAAGCTTACAGAAGGTTGTACCGATTGAAAGTTGCGAAACCTGTAGCCGAGCTGAGCCTGTAGCCGAGTAACATGACCATAATACAAAAGTCGACTTTGGTATCGTAGATATTATCTGTCTTATGAAGCTAGCGCCACAAGGTCTTGTAAATGAAATTATTCCTCATTTGAAGAATTTAGTTAGCTGAATTTCTCCAATCAATTTAATATGTGCACTTCTGGTACTTGTCAATTTTAACAGCGCCCAAAAAGCTCCTGGAAAAAAATTTGCCAATTTGACGATTTCATTCTTCAAACGATATAGCATGTATTCACACATTCAAAATTGTTCATAAAAAATAATAATGCCCTTGAATATACTTTTATAATTTGTCGAATTTTTTTGGCACTTTTTGGTCACCGTTAAAACCGAATCGTATACTTCTTATTTACAGCTGATAACCTCGCCATCGCAGAACGGAACAGTATTGACATGATTGTATTATGTATTCTGCAGCGTATGCCATCGTTTTCTAGAAAAAATCACAAATTATTAATATCATTGCATTTTATGTCTTTGGTCTGGCAAATAGTATTCTAATAGACTTGATTTTAGGCTCCAGTTAGAGATCTTCCATCAAATTTCAAGATTAACAAACCTAAAAAAGAAATTTCATATCCTGAATATAAGGTTTATCAGGATCCTTTCCTGCATAGAGTTTTTGGTATGCATAATCAAAAACAATATTTTTCAACTTGTTTACAGTTGTAATTTAAAATTTATAATTCTGAAATCCATTCTGAGCTCGTCGCAATTAATTTTGCAGTTAAATTAGTTTTTGGAAAGAGATAAATTAATCAATATATGTTTGCAGGTAGCTATTCTTCATTTAAGGCATTGATAATGACTTATATAAATTTATCTATCCGTATATCGAATTTGAAGAATCCTGTAAAAAATTAATTTATAAAAAATCCTATTAAGTGATTTGCATTTAAGAAATTACAAATTTCGTTCATTTTTTTTACCAGACTTAAATCTATATCAATAATTCTTTTTGTTAAGTTATTTAAATTTAAAAAAATTGTCTTTAAAATTAAATAATTAAATGAACTTATTCTTAAACTAGCAGAGGTCTTCCCAAAACTTTCTCGCATACTCTAATTACCATCTCTAAAATATTTATCATGTCAGAAAAAGCCTAAATTTCTTTGGCGCGCAATATTGACGGTATTAACTTTTGGCGTGAATTTAGCATTTTTACTGATTCTATCATGCCAACCTTGGCGGGTGTATCTAGCAATTAATTCCTGTGCGGGTTAAAAGTATGCAAAAGTCTAATTTGTGTTTTAGACACATTTTTTTCACAGAAGTTTGACACAAAATTGCTCTTAAGATCACAAAATGACTTACCAAATTTGGTATAGGAGTATTTTTCCGTTAGTCAGGCGCAAGCGAAAAATCGCCAAAGAAATTTGGTGGAATTCTACATTACTTGGCGAATTTTCCCCTTAAAATCGCTGTAAGAAATTTGGCGAAATTTTTCATTATTTGGCGTTTTTTCACTTGCGTCCGGCCAACGGAAAAAGGCCGTATATGTAAGTCATTGGTATTTCAAGTTAATTTATATATTTTTTAAAGTACAAGCTGACGCATAATTGGCTCATAATTTGATAGGTGCCTACAATATAGATATTAAATAGGTTTACCGAATTTTATCTATTTAGCTCTCTTCATTTTGTAATTATCATGTTATCTTATATTCGAACAGCAGGTCGAACAGACTTGCTGTGAATGGATTTTATACAAAATTTGTTCAAAATCTATAGATTTGGTATAAAGACCGTATATCAAATTTGAAACATCTAGCTGAAAAAGAGTTTGAGTTTCCTTTGTCACAAACAGATAGAGAGATAGACGTTTTCCAAAAATGCATTTTAGGAACTCAGGCAAATCTGAAACTTGAAGATTCATTAAAATCTTCAGTTTGGATTCTTTTTTATGAAACTTTATCTATACTACGTATACAAGAAAATAAAACTGCACAAATAAATTTTAAATTTCGAAAGTAGTATTAAAACTACATTTACGATCGTTTTCGATAATTTTAACAACCAAATCACGATTTTTCAAGGTTGTTTATACCGTACTTGTCCGGATTTCACCTTCTCTCTTTCTTTCACTCTCCACCCCCCCTCCTACATTTTGATTTCTTGTTCTGTTTTCTACGTCTTTTATTATCAGGAAAGAAATTCCAGAAAAAAAGAGGATTAAGGTATAATGTAATGTGTAATGTAACGTTTTACAAATGGTGAAAAAAATGGAATTTCTTTGCTGGAAAAATGGAATAGGTTTGCATATGCATATTTATAATTTTTATACAATGAGCGACTATTTTTTTAAATCTAAATAGAAATTTTATTTAATGTACAGAAAATATTTTTCTAAAGGAAACCTAAATTTCTAGGAAACGGGTTCATTAGACAGATATTTTCGTTGCTTTTTGCCTTTT
>JAOUZG010041575.1:3416086-3475936 GCA_026289955.1 Argiope argentata
CTTAATTTAAACCCTAATTAATTTCCAAAGCTTTATCTTAATTTAGCCCATAGTGACATCATTCTAAAATATTCTCTTATTTCCTGATCCATTCCACTTGTTCTAGTTATTTAATTCAACAGAAGCTGTGTAAAATTGCTGAATCGGCTGAAAGTCACAGATTCTCACATTCAGTGAGAGAGATGAAAATTGTCCAGCCAAGAACTTTCCTTTAAAAAGATCCCTGGGTTTCCTTTGCCTGTTAGGCGTGTATTGTGGAAATCTCCATAAAAATTTGATAATATAAGCAATGCGAAAAAATATTTTCCCTACAAAAATCTTGGTATTTAAGACCAGGGATAATGATTTCCCGCCCTTTTTTCTTTACACTTCAGATTTTTCGTCATTCCGTTTTGTGTCGTTCTGAGTTGTGTTCGTCGCTTTTGCTTGTACATAATGTCTATTTCCCTTGATGGAATATATACATATATATAAATATATATAAACTATTAAGAGAAAAAGATACATAAGGATTTAATTGAAGATTTTAGTAAGCTTCATTCCAGGCGAACTATCTGCTCACCAAAGGCGTTGAGTACTAAATAAAAAATAATTAAAAATCAAAGTAATACAATATTTTTCCTCATAAATTGTCAAAATAGTATGCTTACATTATTTTGTATTTTAACTTTACTCTTTCATGATATTTTTGTTTGTAAATAAACAGAGGCTGCGTAATTATTTTACAAATGAAGATAAGGATATTAGAAAAGTAACGGAACACAATTATTTTAAAAGTCCTATATTTGATTGAAATTAATTAAAAATCATTAATTGCTAAGTTACAATTTATTTGTTAAAATTTATTCACATCATATCGAAATTATACATATTTTAAAAGGTAATTAATTAAATTAATTATAGTTAATTTAAAAGAAATCAAAATTTAAATTATATTGCGGAATATAAAGTAGGTTTAGCGCCTCTCAGCTGTAATGTGCGTACTTCAACTGTGCAATTCGAATTAAATGTCTTATTTTTATTTCATTTTTTTGTGTATTTATCTTCATTTATTTGGACATTTATTTAGGCAATTTATTGTTATAATTTCCAGGAAATAGTAATTGTAAAACGCACCAATTCTCAGATCTTAATTTATTTTTAAAAGTAATCTTATGTACATTTCTCGCATGAGAATTAAGTTATTTTTGCACTTATAACTTTGGACTTAAAATAATCTATTTAAAATTATTTTTATTAGCATTATTTATGAGCTTTCTAAAGATAAAATCATTAGAATTCCTGTGAAAATCATTAGAATTTCTTCTTTTTTTCCCTATCAAGTCTGTGCATGCGTTAATCTAAAATTTACTTACAACATTCTTTTATGGCGAAGTTTTATTTCTTTCCGAGTAAGAATAAAATTTTATTCGAATAGAATTGTTTTTTTGGATGTTCATTAGTACGGCATTTTTACAGAACCGTGGAACGGCGCTTTCATAGAATATCAATTAGCCCCGGATTTAAAATTCGTGTTGTTTTTAATGCGACTGTTAAAAATTTGGAAGTGCATAGCACAATGAATAAAATATCTTTATAATAAGTGTTACTCCATTTAAAATCAAAATATTTTTTAAAAATTACTCAAAAAAATCATTAAAAGGTATTCTTTCCCAATTTCCTATCTTAATTCTTAGGAAACTTAAATGATTTTTATAAAATTTGTGATAAATAAAGTAAAGATTTTTTTTAAATTTTCATTCTTTTTGTAATGAAAACTTAAAAGTAAATTTGTTATTGTCATTATACATATCCATGCGAATCCAAAGAGTTGACATTCTTGAAAACGATTTCTAATTTTTGCTTCAGAGTTTCAACATTTCAAATTATTCGTACATTTATTTAGTATAATTGTGGATATTTTGTTTCGTTAAGAAAAGCTTAAATTCTATGATTTAATTTCATTTAAATTTGTTTATATATGATTACGATTTTATGCCTCGTAAAAATAAATCATGATGCTGCTATCATTTGAATATACTTATACAACTAACAAATAATTAGTTGATTTCCGTTCTTAACTGATACACATGAAGTAATAAGTTTACTGTTTTTTAAGAATTAATTTTGAGCTTTCAGAAAAATATGTAACACTTTTTACACTCATTCTTCAGCCTTAAGCTATTATCTGTTTTTTTAAAGACTTAAATAAAAAAAAATTATAAACTTTTTTTTGCTAAAAATTCTATAAGTTATTTGATTTGATAAACAAACTTTTATCTTTTTCTATCAACTTTTCTTTTCATTAAAACTACATGCTTTG
The DNA here is from genome assembly GCA_026289955.1 of Argiope argentata. Classification (NCBI taxonomy): domain Eukaryota; kingdom Metazoa; phylum Arthropoda; class Arachnida; order Araneae; family Araneidae; genus Argiope; species Argiope argentata. The sequence continues at coordinate 3,418,389 of JAOUZG010041575.1, forward strand.
ATTTATTAATTGGTTTTTGTTGACTAAATAGTTCGCTACTGTTCTCGCAAGTAAAAATTTCCTGCAAAATCTTTGATCTAGATGTAGTTTGTTGTTAAAGTTTCCTTCAGCAAAATATTATAAAATTCCATATTTTCTAAGACATATGGCTTTTACTGTTTTAGAAACCTCACATCTGTTTTAATTATTGTGCTAAGTACTTGCTAATTTTTTCTGTCTCGATTAAAATTTGGTTTAAAAAAATCTAAAACAGGAAATGATTAAACTTCAACTTACCAAATAATTATCTGCTTATGAGTTTTAAAAGACTGAGAAGAGTCATGTGTGTGTGTAATACTAATTAGATTATATTGTCTGTGATATATAGTTTTTATTTTCTGATGCAATAAAAAAATAATGGTTTATTTTATATAACAAATTATATTAATGAAAAGAGCGATACTATTTACTAATATAATTACAAACAATTTTCCTTATCCTTTATTTTTGAAACTAACTTAACTACGATAAGCAAAAAAAAAAAAAAAAAAAAAAAAAAAATAAAGAAATAAAAGTGCGTTTCAAAACGAAACTTATTTAATACTCAAAAGAATTCCAAACCTTTGTTATTGTTGACAGAAAAAAAAGCATAGATAAATTATTTGTTGAAAATTATTTGAATTTTCTTATTGTAATGAAAGATTGTTTTGATATAATTAAGAATATATTTAGACTGAGATAAAAATTTTGACGATGAAATTGTTATTCCCAAAAAAAGGATTTTTCAAATTTTCAAATGATAAAAAAGAATTATTTTTGTGTTATAATATTTTCCAAAGTTTATAAAAAGCTGATAACATTTCATTTAATTTTAATGGATCAAAAATTCTAATTAAATTAAAAATAAAACATCGAATTGCATAATCCTACTCTTTTTGATTTGTTTCAGCAAAATTCTGTGGCTCTAAGCACAACTGTATACTCAAGAGAACAACTTTCACACACACACAAATACACTATTGTTAAAGATTAAAACTGTGCATTCGACAAACAAAACAAAAGAAATGCTAAATATTTTGCTATGTTTGAAAATAAATGACTTGCATGTAAATGTGTGATTAAATAATTATTCTAAATATGTTATCTTTCAATAAAAGCAATATTTTAGCTATTTTTAATTATTTTCAACAACTGGGAAGAATTATTTGGTTTTATTTTTTTCCTTTGTTAATTTTTGTCTTAAGAATTTATTTTTATTTTTAAAAGCAATTTTAATGCAATAACACTGGTCAACAGTGATTTTGTTACATGGCTAATATTTGCTGAGTCTTATGTATTTTTGGGCGCTGAATCCAAATATGAAGTCAGAATTTCTCCATCGGGCTTAGTTTTTTTGTAATACCTCTTTCTGTATTCCTAGCAAGGTCATTCAGGGCATGAACCATGTGAGTGAAATATACTTATCTCTAATTAATTTATTATGTTACTGCAATTATATTGATGAAAATTAAAGTAAAATAACTTATCAGTTTAATAACAATTCATTACAAGCGACTAAAACAATAAAATTAATGTTATTATATGCAGTACATCATACTGTAAGATAGGGTTCGATTACATCACCTATTAGTCACACCGCATGAGTCACTCATCATACTCCATGAATTACAATGTTAATGACTCAGCACTGGAGTACATTAAACAAACACTGTCAATTGCTGACTAAGAATGAGTAACTATTGCAACAGTTTAGTGCGAGCTCCCATGCGAATACGTTCATGGTGCAACTACTTTTCTAACTACTTATAATACAGTTTGTATCGCGTCAGTGTAGCTGCAAACATTATGTGTGTATGAAGTTTTAACATTTTTGCAATTTGTGTTTGTCAGTGGGTATATAACAGTGAACTTATAATAAAAATGCCACGAAATTGTATAAACCATCCAAATAGTTTCTGCTACATCTGTGGTGAGTTAACATTAAAGTCTCAGAGGAGAAATATAACTCCACTGATAAAAAAAGCATACGAGTTATATTTTGGATGTAAAGTTGGCGATCAAGACAAATCCTGGGCACCTCATATTTGTTGCAATTCTTGTGTAACATTGTTAACTGGATGGCTGAATGGATCTCGTCACATGACGTTTGCAATTCCAATGGTTTGGAGGGAACCAAAGGATCACTCAATGGACTGTTATTTTTGTACAACGAAAATATCCGGTATTACAGCTAAGACAAGACATACGGTTACATATCCTAATATTCCTTCTGCTTTAAGACCTGTTCCTCATAATACACAACTCCCAATTCCAGTACCACCAAAAACATGGGAATTAGATGAAGATGCTGTTACTGATCAAGATAAATCAGATTTATCTAATGATGAAGATACGAGAGACACAGACTTTTTAGACAATACAAACGTAATACCACACTTGATAAATCAGTCAGAATTAAATGATCTCGTTCGTGATCTGCATTTATCAAAAAATCAATCAGAACTTCTTGCATCACGTCAGAAAGGATGGAATCTTTTGCAACACGAAACAAAAGTATCTGCTTTTCGTGACAGACAGTGTGATTTTGAACGATTCTTCAGTCAGTATAAGAACTTAGTTTACTGTCACGATGTGGACTCTTTACTTGAAGCTTTTGGACACCTTCACCATCCTGATGAGTGGCGTCTTTTTATCGACTCTTCAAAACATAGTTTGAAAGCAGTCCTTCTTCATGTAGGAAATAAATACCCATCAATCCCTGTAGCTCATGCAGCAAACATGAAGGAAACATACGAAAGCATGAAACTTGTGTTGAATATGATTAAGTACGAGAAACATTTATGGCATATTTGTGGAGACCTGAAAGTAATAGCACTGTTACTTGGTTTACAACTTGGGTATACGAAATTTTGTTGTTTCTTGTGTGAGTGGGACAGCAGAGACCGCATTAATCATTACGTCAAAAAAGAGTGGCCAAAACGAGAAAGATTGGCTGTGGGAGAGAAGAATGTTGTACACCCAGCCCTAGTAAAACCTGAAAAAGTGTACCTCCCGCCTCTACACATTAAGCTAGGCTTGATGAAAAATTTTGTTAAAGCAATGGATTGTGAGGGGAATGGATTTCAGTATCTAAGAAACAAGTTCCCTAAATTAAGCGAAGCAAAGATAAAAGAAGGTATATTTGTTGGTCCAGATATAAGAAAATTAATGAGTGATACTGAATTTGAAAAAAATTTGAATAACTGTGAAGTTGCTGCTTGGGAATCTTTTAAAAAAGTTGTTAAGAACTTCCTTGGAAATTACAAGGCAGATAACTACAGAGGACTTATAACTGAGCTTCTAAAGAACTATAAAGCACTTGGGTGTAATATGTCACTAAAAATCCACTTCTTAGATTCACATCTGGATTTCTTTCCCCAAAATCTCGGAGCTGTGAGTGATGAACATGGTGAACGCTTTCACCAGGAAATATCTGCCATGGAAAAACGCTACCAGGGAAAGTGGAGTACAAGAATGCTGGCTGACTACTGCTGGAATCTCATGACTGATGCACCTACTGCAGGATACACCAGAAAATCAAAACGAAGCAAATTTTAGGTATGTAGAAATTTCACATATACATCATATGATCATACCATAGTAAAATGTTTTTTCAAACAAAGTAATTGCTTATTACAAATAAACTATGCCCGATGGAAAGAAACCGTTTTCATATTTGAAATCAGCGTCAAAAGTACTATAAGATTCAGCCATTTTTGTTCTTGTAACAAACAAAAACCAAAATTTTGTTGTCCAGTGTAATTATGCGTAAAATTTTAACACAAACTATTTTACTCCTTATGCATATTGATGATTCAGAACTTTATTTAATTGTTATAAATAAGTGAAATCTAAAGAATCTGGATTAATTCATGAATTTAACATTCATAAACATATGATCAGTGTTCGAATTAGCTTAACTTTGTCTGAAGTATAATCAATGCATATGAACGTTAGTCGAAGAAAATAAATTAACTTGTGTAAAAGAAATAATTTTTACAACTGTAGATTATTTATACGCTTACACTTTAAATATTTTTACCATTAACCTTGGTTCCTAAACGCTAAAATACAAGATCTGCATTGTTTTTTTACGCTTCAACGCTTTGCAGACAGATGGATATCGAATAAAATTTATCTTCCTAAACGAAACTGTATTCAAAGTATGTTTCACGCTGTTTGATTCTGAGCAGCTGGTGGTAAATCAAATATTTTCCAAACATTAAATCTCTCCCCAACAATGCATCTGCATCTCCAGCATTATTACAGTTTACAAACGCAATACGCACTAAACTATGTTTATAATATTCGAAGAATATTGATTAGGCAATATTTAAGCTAGCAATTAGAATGCATTTAAAATGTTGTTCAAAGTTTATTCGTCATGATATCTAATTACTGAATGTTTATAAGAAGAAATATAGCATAAATTGGATTAAATTTAATAAAAATAAAATATTAATTTCGTTAAAAGTAAATTATTTCTAAGCATTTATCATTATGGATATTAAATGTTCATTTCTTTAAAAACACATTTAATAAATTTTAATTCGAAGAAACGAACCTTTAAACGAAAAAAAAATCAACTTTTAAATAAACATTGAAACTTTATAAAAATAGAACACAATTTCATTAAGAATTCTACGATTTTTTTTATTTGTGTTCATGGAATGCATTTGGAAAAAATAATAAGGCGTTTAATTATTTTTAGCTGAAAATTAATTTATAACTAAAAAATCCTCTTCTTGCTTCATTTTTTTTCTCAGAATTCTTTATTTCAGATAATATTTTACATTTGCTTACTGATATTTAATCAAATGTATTTATATGCTGATCTGAACTCTTCACAATGGTAAAAATTTTCACTGAGAAAATTCTCTGAGTTAGAGGGCTCTATAATTGAAGTATAGAAACAAAGAATAGAATTCCAAGACACCAGTTAAATCTAACTAATATGAAAAATTTTACTTCATTGAATTTAAAATGTGAATGTTGCATAGTTATATATATATAGTTAGTCACAAAATATAAAACTGTAATGTTATAGCTAAGTTCTACATTTCTTTCTTTCTTTCTTTTTCTTCTTTTTGCATAGACACGAAAAACTAAAAAAATATGAAATATTTCGATTATTCATATCAAACTCTTTTCTTTCTATGATTCTGTTGCCATCCAATAGTTATTTATAACATTATTTTTTCCTTCGAAGAATATTTAAGCTGTAATAATCGAACCTATCAGAGCCAACCAATTAAATCAAACTTCTTTTTATCAGAAAAATAACGTCCATCCATTTTTCAATCAAAACTGTAATCGATTCTGCTGAACTGAAACAAATAGGGACTAAAAAATTAATAAATAATTATTTCAATTCAAACGAAAATAAATACACTAATGAAATAATTCCAATTATAAGTACATTTATTAAATATAAAATAAACCATTGTCCTTTACAATTTCAATAGATTATAAAGTAGAAATAGGTCACATGGAAACCATGAATATATATATTCCTTGTCAAGTATTATATGTTTATATTTTTTCAGTATTCCTTGGATTTAAGAATCCTTTCCACTTTGTTATCTTTAGGATGTTTGAGTAGGTGAATGATCGGGAAAATAATGGAAAAAATAATAGTAAAAACGAAACAAAAAATTAAAATATAATAATAAAAGTATATAACAGAAATAACAAATTGGAAACCAGAATAGAGAAGTAAAATGCTTAAAACCTATGAAAATAGGAGAAAAAGAAAACAATGAGAAGCGAATGCACAAGATGCAGTAATTAAAAGGAAGCGTTAGAAATAAAGAGTAAGTCATAGAACAGACTCTCCGACCCGCTACGAAGGCACACGGATTAATCATAGGAACTGAATGACCGTACCGCCGCAAGAGCAATTAGCGAGAACTGTGGTTGAGTCCTAATGGCCATCACCGGCCACGGTACAACCCTCCCCAAAGGAAGTACATCCCGTCATCGATGGGAGGAGTCTAACTTCCACCAATTAACTTCCACCAACCACCATACCGGAAGCATCTCATCCCCAATTACGAGGTACCCACTCGAGGGGGGGGGGAAATAAAGAGTAAATCAAAATTGTAACTGGAAACATAACGCGAAACTTGATGAACTACATGTTAATTCAATTATCAGGAAATGAAATAAATGCAAATCGCAAAAGAAATAATAATATTTTCCGAGGACCGTTACGGGAAAGTGAGATGTCAAAATTTCTAATATAAGTCTGATTCTTCATCCCAAATGCTACAATAGATCATTGCTACAGAAAGGAAAATGATGTAAATATGAGATATAAAGTTGAAATGCAAAATAAAGAAAAATGCAAAGATAAGTGCACATTATATCAAGGTTAAACAAAAAAAAAATAGTTAAAAAAAATAAATAGCGAAAAAAGGAATGTGTGTGGGCAGGTCGATGCATCTGAAGTGCATATCATGTATCTCGCCCTTGAGACGCTTGCCAGTTGAAGATTTTTGAAAGAAATTTTGGGTGAGATGAAGATATTGACTGAAGAATAAATTGCGAATGAAAAGTATATAAATTTGTCATATACAATTGCATAAATTAAAGTATGTGATAAAATTTTCATTTACGTTTCTTTATTTCCATACTTGTTTATCCTTGATATGTTATACACTTACCTTCCCTTTTTTTTCACTTATTTTGATTGCATTTTTGTATCTCAGATTTATATTTTTCCATTGCTCTTGGTATTACTTGATATATCATTTGCGATAAAGATCATACCATTGCACTTAATTGACCAATACTGTATGCAAAAATATCTATAATTCTTTTTGAAATCCACATAATATTTTATATAATTATATAATCATTAATTAAAAAAAGAACTACCAACAGAAAAGCAGACAAAATAGACTATTAAAAATTAATTATAAAAAAATAGAATCTACGTTCGCCAATTTCAAGTTATCATGTGAGAACTTTATTATTTTTACGTGATTATTTGTCTTAATTAATTTAAGACATTAACCGTTTTAAACTGGTTTGAAAAAATTACAAAACTTCTCTCTCTCTCTCTCTCTCTCTCTACTGTTAATTATTTTTAAGCTTTCATTTTCAATTTTTCTATCTGACAAACAAAGATTTGAAGCTCCACCAATTGTAAGATAAAAAAAACCAGTAATTTTGACGAAAAGTTCACTATTACTGGAAGTTATTGTATATGTGGTAAAATCCAATGAACGTCATGCAGCTTGATATTAAAATTATATTCTAATATTTACAGTATTTTGAGAAATACAATGAGTGTAAGAATACGCTTATAATTTCATTAAAGAATACATATAAGTCGCGCTTTAAAATTTGAGGTAGTTAAAACTAAAAGAGAATCCCCCCCGTCAAAAATAACAACAACCCAAACGATAATCTTCTGAACGCGAGCTTAACTATTTAAAAGTAAGAAATCGTAAAAAAACTGGAAGATGACGTCGTACAAAGATTTCAACCAATCTAGATGACGAAGCTATCAACCAATCTAGCTGACGACGTGAATCGCTACCAACCAATGAAAAAACGAATATATTCTGCTCTCAAATTTCAGAGACATCAAAATCTCAGAACCAAAACAGCATCATGTTCTCACATGATAATATACATATAATGTAATGATAATTCTTAATTTAAATTTTCATCTTAAATCAACTGATGTTACTTCATTCTAAAATGTTCTCTTATTTCCTGAAATAAGCTCCACTTTTTGTTTAACTATTTCTAACGCTCGGCTTTAAAAAATTGCAGATTTTAGACTTTCCATACTCCGTGAGAAGGGATAAAAATTCTTAAAATATACGCATTTTTTTCAAAGATATTTAAGATTCTTTTTTCTAAATCGACAAAAGCCAAAGAAATCCCTATCAGAATCTCTTAGTAAAATCGTCAAACAGAAAAATTAGCCTCATTTTTCTCTTGAGTTCTGGTACGAATTAACCCATTCCACGTCACAAATTATGTCACTCATGAAAAATAAACCTAAGTACATTAAAAATTTATTGAATGTTTGTTTTTTTCGACCACGCACCTGCAAAATTTATGTTACAAAATTAAATTTAATGAAATACTTAATTAACTCTATTTTTTAAATAGTAGGTTTTCTCTAAATGTGAATTTAAAAATCTAATCTCGTTATACTTTTAAAAAAATTTTATTTAGTGGGGAAAAGAGGGTTAGGCAGAGTCTGATTAAGGCAGGGACATACGGGGCAGTTGCCCCGGGCCCCTACGTCAAAGGGCCCCCCAAATCAAATAGAAAGTTTATTTTATACTTCCAACTTAGGTTAACTTTTTTCAATATTGATTTTAAAAGACAAAAAAAAAAAAAAAAAGCGAAAGGTACCCCCCAAAAATGTTTTTGTTCAGGGCCCCAATTAGGCTAAGTCGGGCCCTGGGGTTAGGTACCGGATTTGAGAAAAAGAGAGGTTGCTGTATTGATATGTTGCTTCTTTGATCCCTGTTGCGCCACACTAATAGTGTTGTGTCTACTTAATGGTTCGTCGATGTTGATGTTGCATATCTAATTAGCCGCATGCATAAGATTAATATTATGGGATCTGTTTCGAATGATTCCTTAACACTTTCTTCAGTACTTCGAGTCTGTTAAATTCAAATATATTTTATAGGGAGGGGCAGAAACACATGCTTCATTTTTTGAAAGAAAGTAGGTTTATTTCTGTTGATAAAAATACCAAAACTGAAAAAAAAAATCCAAATATTTCCACCAAGGCTCAAATGTTTTTAGAATTTCACAACAGAATTTTAAGGATAAAAAGAAATTCACCAAGAAACAATACAGAGATTGATAGAAACAAAAAATTATTCTGAAGACATCAAATTCACATTTTTGCTGTTTAACTAGAGAGAAACAAACGATTTTTTTTTAATGATACATACAAATACGATAGTAATTTTAACGAAGTTCGTAGCAAAATTTATAATTCAAAATTAAAGAAAATCTTTTTAAAAGAAAATAGTTTTTTTTTCTGTTGATAAAAATATCAAAACTGAAAAAAAAAATCCAAATGTTTGGGCAGTGGTTTAAATGTTTTAAGAATTTCTCTTCAGATTAATTTTAAGATAAAAACAAAGTGACCAGAAAACAATATGGAGATTAATAAAAACACAAATTTATTCTGAAAACATCAAATTCACACTTTTGCCATTTAACTAAAATGTCTTATTGGTACATGGTACTTTAAAATATTATTACAATATTTTCATGGTACTATTTGAATAATATACTGAATATTTTTGTACTAGTATAGTGGCTATAATTTTAAAAGGGAGGAATTACAAGATTGAATAAAGTATTATTTTAGTTTTTAACATAAGCTTTTTCATTTATATAAGAATGAAATTTGCTTGTTTTTTTATAATATTAAAATTTTATTGATTTTTTAAAAAAGTTTTTCTTTAATCTTATCACATAATTTGTCATGATATTAATATAATATCACAAAAAATTAAATACTTTATATGGGAATATCATATGATTTATGGAATAAATAATGGAATGACTATTAAAATGAGCTGTCCCAGTTTAAAATCGAAATCCATTTTATATCTTAGAGGATAAAAAAAAAATTAATTGACTGATGACTATTGTTAAATGGCATGTGCGGTTATATACAGTGGTGTTAGCATAACTTAAACATTGTCGGAATGCTCTGATCTAGGTGTTATGTTCTTAGCGGAAGGATGAAAACATAGTGGGCTGTAGGGAAGGTAAACAGGGAATAATGTTACAATAATAAATTTTACTTTCAAAATCAATATGTATTTTATCTAGATATTGAATTTATTCATAATTGAATGACAGTATTGAAATAATGCATGTTTTGTATTTATTATTTTATATTACTTTTTTTATCCCACATCAGCAAAACGCTTGACTATATTCAAAATGAGATAAAAATTTTAAATATTGATTTTTTAAAATTCTTTATTTTTAATGAAACGTGGTGATATCATTGTAAAATTAAGGGATTTCAAAGTATAGTCACTAAATAATTAAGTGCGTTGGGGCTTTAATGTGTTGGTGGCTAATCTGCCTCAGACGGAAGATTGCTCTTTCTGAGGTGAGTGAAAGCGTAAATGAAATGCGTGTCGTTGAAAAATAATTAACGTAAAATGAATACAATTGTTTCGAACGTGGCACATTTTTATATAAATGTTCTAAAAAGTACTGTCGGAGATTTTTTTTTGTTTTGTTAAGAAGAAAAGAGACATAGGAGAATATGACAAACGTTCATTTCCTTCAGTCTTCTAATTTATCAATGTAGATACATCGGATAATATATCATTCTCACGTCACATAAGCTAACAAATCGCATCTAGACTTTTAGCAAACTTAGCCGCAAACATCAAATACGCTAAAACATTTACGAACTTAATGGTTTAACCTTTTTCCTCTACTGCACGAACAGTCTTTAAATTATTAGTTTGAAAGATTAGTCATATTTTCGCATATAAAAAAAAGAACATTAATTTAAAGAGACACTGTACTTTATCAATTACTTTTTGTTAAAAAAGTCCACCTCACAATTGCACTTTTAGTCATATAATGGGAGAAAATGTGGGAATGAATTTATTTAAGATAAATGTGGGTATTGTCCTGCTTTTAAAGTAAATAAATTTTGATTGCTCAAATATTGTGAAAAATAAGCATCATATGCCATAAGGAAGAATATACATTAGTTTCTGAATTTATTCTTTTACCTTTTTTTACAGGAAATATATCGATTATATGACACGGAATTATGGTAGTTTCTTTATAAAAGAAATGTATATCTGCTTTACTAAAAATGTACAGGGATTTTTTAGTTACATATTTCATAAATTAAGAAATTCTTAACAGTACCTCAAAATTTCGGATTTTCGTTGTTCTGATTTTATAATTCAAACTTTGAGCAATTTGACTTTTGTCCTTTATACTAATAAAGTTCTATTTCACAAAATTTCTTTAAAAAATTTGTATAGTAATTTTAAAGTTATCTTCATAAAAACTTTTAGAAATATAATTATTATTTTTTTCTATTTAAGGCAATGAAATTTAAAAAAAAAATCTTATTACATCATGAAAATGAATTGCAAATTTTGGTGTGTCGGATTTCAATACTTTTTTTATCATAAATTTTTCGCTGAAAATTCAATTTAAAAACATGGTCGTCAGCAGGAGAATCTAATTTAATTGACTTTGGTTAGTCGAAATTCGATTGCCTTTGCCAGGATGTTAATCAAAAGGAAAGCATTTCTAAACGGTGACCGTAACTTAATGTCATTTGTAAAAAGTAGGAGGTGGACGAAAAGTGCATGAATTTTTCTCAGGTATACTGAGATTTTTATTATTGTGTATTACATTTTTTTCCTTTTAACGAAATTATGCTTTTGTGTTTCTTAAATTATATTTGAAAAATCTGAAATCTTCTTTCAGTTGGGAAGCTGCGTGAAAACCTAATTATTTTTATTCAGTTTTTTTGTTTTTTCACAAACAAAAAAATGTTTGTATGTGAGAAATTTGACATTTTATGATTTACAGTTGTCAACAATTTATTGTAATATGGGACATTATTATCAGTTTAGAGAAAGTCTTTTAAAAAAAATAAAATTGCAGAATTAAATGATAACTAAACCAGCCCGTTTCATTTTAGAATATCGGAACTATTTTAATAAATATAGTATTTCACGTTCCTATTTATTCGATATATATGAATTTTATTTATTGTATTGATAGTGCGAGTAAAATGAAAACCTAATTAGACAATTTCGTGTAGTAAATAAAACACATACTTGATCTTATGAGTTCATTTAAAGGAGAAACTTGTATGAGGTCAAAATGCTTTGATTCTTTTCAAGCCCTTTTCCCTTTTTAGTTTAAATTTTTGTTTTTTTGTGTTTTTGTTATAAAGGCACTTTTGGTTTGACTTTGTTATAATTTCCTCTTCTTTTCCTTCTCTTTTTAAATCATATTTTTAACTACATTACTAACATAGTTAAATATATTTGTTAGCTGTATATCTTATATTTTTTTTGGTACATTATTAAACTGACATGTTATTATTATAGTTTATTAATGTTTTATACAATGATCCTGTTGTTCTTTATATAGATATTGTAAGTTTTCAATTATTTATACAAGTTAAAACCTTTTTTTATAATACAGTCTGCAATGAATTTCATTTTGCATTTAATTAGTGTAATATTAATTAATTTTATGGCCTTACATTTTATTTTGACATAGAATAAGTGAAAATCTAATTGTTGATGAAAGTTTTACAAACTATGTAAAAGGACTTTGTTGTGTTATTAAATTAATATGGTGTAAAGATTGACAGATTAACAAAAAATCATTTGTGTAAAACAGTTTGTTCTATATTTGTGTCTTTGAAATAATATCATTGCAGATGAGAAAAAAAAATTAGCTCTAGTTATTGGTTTTGCGCTATTAAGTCTGTATTTACATCTACTTAAAAATGGAAATATAATTTTTTAATACTTTTATACAATAATTGGTGTAAATTTTTCAGTAAATACAGTATTATTAAATAATTGAAGACTTCTGGTATAATATGACCTTAGTAATATTATTTATATATAAATTGAAGGTAGAACTTTACTGTACGGTCACCCTTGGCGACTTTTTTAAAATCCCGCCAAAAGTCGCCATTCTGGCGACTTCGAAGCGAGAACCAATGAAAACAGAGCATAGAAAATGGCTGAAAAGTTTCGGGGAGGAATAACGAACTTCTGGATTGTAACAAAATAAAAGTGCAAAGCTTTTATGGGTTATGTTAGCAAATAAGAAATGTAAGGCATATTAGCATCAAAAAATTAGAACACTCCTTTTAACATCATGTTCCACTCCTTTCACCTTAGATTTACACCTCCATTCATAACCATCACTAACTTCCTTCCTTGCAACCAATTTCATATCTTTATTACATTTCGGACATTCATACCTATTCGCAATCAACCCCGCTTTCATACAAAAATCAAACGTCTCTTTCCTTTCATCTAATCCATACAAATACCTTAAATTCACATGCTCATCATACCACATAACATTATTCTCCCCATGCAGCCATCACAATAAAATTCAAAGAACGTGGGAGCTAAGACAAAATCAACTTCACCATATATCACCGAAGTTCGAAATGGGGAAACTCAATTTCTGGGGAAATTCCAGTTTTCGGCAGGTTGCCAAAAAAAAAAATATTTATCGCCAAGGTTGCCAAAAAAATTATTTATCGCCAACTTTTGAAAAAGTCGCCAAGGGTGACCGTACAGTAAAGCTGAGCCAAATTGAATTTTATAAATATATATATATATAAATTTCAATAATGTTTTTTAACAACTTATAGGTGTCCATCACATAAAATAATTCATCATGGATAAAACACTAAGCACATCTAATAAAAGTCTAGACACAAACAGTACAGATTCCAATGCCATCATGACTGAAAGAGGACGGTCACCTGTTCAGTCATGGGTTCGATTTGAAGATGATTCAAAACAAGAAGATTCTGTTGCAACAATTGTGCCAACACAAACTATTCAAGTTGATAGTGTTCTTAATACTTCTCTCCACTTATCTGAAAGTTTGAATTCCTCTGATATGGAAATGAGTATAGAATCAAAACATGAAAGATCTTCCTCGCCTCCCAATTCTGGGTTTTCAACTGGCCGAGCTTCACCGAAAAATGCTATACCTCCACCTCCTGCTCCCTCCAGACCAGTCAGGAAGACAACATCTGAAGTATTGCCGTCCAGTAGAAGTTCTTGCCCTCCAGACTTTGCCCAAGATAATGGGCATAGTCACATGCAAAATATACCTTTATCTGAAACCGTGGTTATTCATCAAAGGCCTAATAACCATGGTATTAGCCAAGGGTTTAGTAAGTAAAAAATTTAGCATTGTTTTCTAATAAAATTTATGGGATGTATGTTAAATAATCAGATTGCATATTTTTTTAATGTGGAAAATATTTTTATTGAGAAGAAAATTTTGTAAATTAATGTTTGGAATCTTATTTATTTTATTTACATACTATCAAAAGGAAAATCATTTAAGTAGAATTTATAAATATTTTCTTTTCCAAATTAATTTCATTTTTAAATTATAAATTGTTGTAAAGTTTCAAATCTGAATAATGAACAAAATCAGTGTTGGATTTAGAGTCTGAAATTATATGTATTCTGATCAAGGTGTTATTCAGTACAGTATTATATTAACATTTGTGTTTCTTAGGTTAAGAAATGTAAAATAATGTGGGATTAAATTTTGATCACAAATTTATAAGATTCTTTCTGGATTTTTAGTAATTCATTGGTGAACTTATTTGTATGTATCATTAAAAAAATTCTGCTTGCTTGGCAGCTAACAAACAAACAAACAAAAACTTGAAATAGCCTACTTTTTTCCATCACAATTTCTTCTTTAAATTTTGTTATAGTAAAAAATTGCTGAACTATATGCATTTGCAGAAAATAGAAGTTATTTGTGTGAAAGATTTTAATATTTTTAAAGTTGTAGTAAATATAATATTGGTTATAGAAGTCTGTTTTAAGCATTTTTTTTATTGAAACAGTGTAGAGACTTTAGATTTTTAATTATATCCTTCATAGAATGCTGCGAAATAAAAGTATTTTGAAAAATATAATATTTAGAACACTTAGATTTTATTAAGACATAATTTTGTATGTATTGTTTCATTTATCAATAAAGTTTTACCGATTTAGATGAATGCATATAATTGTTTGCTTTTTGTTGAAGTATTTTTTGCTTTTGATCAGGTAATGGGGATGTTATTGTAACTTTACTTCCTGTAAACCAAAAGTGCCCCTGGATTACAAAAGCACAGTTTAAACCAGAACTGGTTCCAGAGGAACTCATGGCTCAAGGATTGACTGTTAGTAATTGAGTGCTTTTAATTAAAAATTTACTCATTTTAAGATTGAAATGAGAGTTAAATTTCTAATTGATTTTGGTGTGTTATTGGTAATTTTTAATCTTCTCTTTTCGCTAAGTTGCTTAAAACATAATTGAATTTTTTTTTAGAAATATTTTATTATTGCTATAGTTTTTTTCTTTTCTTTTGTGAATTTGACATATCTTTGCTTACTGATTCTTTTAAACGGTACTTTTCCGTTATCCTTGGGCCTTTTAACCTTCTCCCTGCCAATAAAATTGCCTGCATTTGTATGGTATATGGTAAATACATTAATCATATAGCAATTATGGTATTTGTATGGTGTGGTGCATGTATTTGTATGCAATAAATTATTTAAAAAATTATTTTGTAAAGACCAACTATTTGCTGCTTTTAACAGATAGACACCTTAAAGTGCCTTCTTCTGTAATATTACGGTATTAATATTATAGTGATATTTCCCCATGTATTTTAATACTACTTAAATATCTTATTATCTTTTTAATTTATACTTTTAAGAGTTTTGTTAAATGTTTTATTCTTGGCATGTAAAACTTGCTTACTTTAGTTTATCTTTATTAATGTTTTCCTTCATAATTATTATTAGATTTAAAGAGCAAAGAAGGCAGAAAATACTCCAGGAAATTAAAACATTAGTTTTAGTAAATGTTGTTTTATTTAGAAATTACCATATATTGAAATGATTTTGGTATATTTTGAATGTAGTATCAAAGGAAGGGTTGCCATTATTGCATTTGCTATTCTACTTTTACAAAAGACCAATACAAACCAGTAGCTTCAAATTATAATTTTAGTTAAATTTTGGAATTTATATTCTTTTCAAATTTGTTTATGGTTATCCTGAGTGTTGATATAGAATTATTCTTTTATGTATATTTATATGTATTTTCAGGTATAATTCATTAGTTATATTCTAAAGTTAGGGATTATGGCTTGCAAAATTTAAATGTTAATCTTGAAAAGAGTGTCAGTCATTGTTTTGAATCTTTTGCTTAAAAAATTTATTAATGGAATCAATTCAAGCCTCCATATTTAGAAAAATATAATGTATTTTAAAATGTATATATATTTTGAAATGATTGAAAGTCAAAATCTTTATCTCCTGTTTATAAAATAGATTATGTTCAAGAACCTAAAAACCCATTTTAAAAATGAAAACCTTTATATGACTCAATTGCTATTTATCTCAATTTTATGTAATGTGATTGAAGAAAATGATTCTTTTTCAAAGTATTTTATAAAATTTTTATTGGTTCTGATTAGAATAATTGCATATAGATTTTTTTAAAAAAAGAATTCTTGTTATGTTACGTAATAGGTTTTTATAGAATTCTAATTTTTCTGTGAAATAAAGTTGTAATTCAAAATAATTGCTCAAGATGTTATAAATATTAAATTTAACTATTTTTGGCTGGTTATAAATCCATGAAAATTTGAATAGGAATATTTGTTTTCATTTAAAACTAATTATTTCTATTTATTTTTTCTATAGTTAACTGTTGAAGACTATGTCATGACAATGCAGGTCCTTGTCAATGATGTGCGTTTTAATTTATACAATGTTTGCTACAAAAGAGTCCTTATTTTATGGATAATGCTAGGATTCGTTATCCTTTTGTCACTCCTATTTTCTGGTGTTCGAGGTTTAGCTTTATTTGGAGGTGGAATTGTGTGGCTGATCATAAATGCTGTTGGAATATTTGTTTGCATGTGGTTGAAGATAAAAGTAAGTAATTAATACTTGAGTTATTAATTGTGTATAACTTTTAAATATTAAAAAAATAGTGCTGTTCATGTTAATTTATGAATTTTCTTTGCAATTTCAAAAGTTTTCCCTTGGAATTATATAACTGCATTTCATTTTTTTAAAAATGTTTGTTTTTATACATCTTGAATATGTGAAATACTTTTAAAAATTTAATGGTTAAAGTAGTCATTAGTGTGCCCCTGAGTTGGCCGCCAATATGGCAACCGAACACAACACTCTGGTAGTAACCCTAATGATGTTTTGTTTACTTCTTCCTACAGTGGTTGAGTTGTACATGAGCTACAACTCTTTTTAATAAATTTCCTGTAAATAAAATTTCCTATTAAATCCATTCTTATTTATTATTTACTGTTCATGTTATCCACACAGTCCTTATGTTCAATGTGCTTGCGAAGCTACTAGTTTCCCGCTCCCGTAGCTAGCGAAGCCGTAGGATTTTTTTTAAAGTTAAAAAATTCTGCCCGGGTGTGAAAAATAAATAGAATGCTTGCCGGTAAAAAAAAAAAATCATAATTATATTGCAAAAAGTGGTAACCGTAACTAGCCCATAGAAGTGTTTGTTTACTTTGTCCGCCATCTTTATTGGCGACTTGGCATC
Source organism: Argiope argentata (assembly GCA_026289955.1). Lineage (NCBI taxonomy): Eukaryota > Metazoa > Arthropoda > Arachnida > Araneae > Araneidae > Argiope > Argiope argentata. The sequence goes on from JAOUZG010041575.1 coordinate 3,435,762, forward strand.
CTTGGCATGGCAAGAGGGGCACACTAAACGTAACTTTTACCAATTTAATAATATTGATAAATAATTTTGCATATATTTATAAGTAATCTTGCTATTGTACCTGCATACATGACAACAACAATAATAGTGAAAATTAAACAAAAGTTGATATTTTAAAAAGCTCTGAATTCTTAACCATCACGGATTTGCATATGCTTACTATCCCTGCACATTATTTATTATTATTATTATTTTTTTTAGCTTTATAGAATGTTAGAACAGTGTATGGCAAGTGTAAATGCTTTGATGTATAAGCATCGTATTTTAGTTGGTTTGGATGACAGAGGAAAGATATCTTGCCATAAAGTGAATGTATCCTTTCAAAAATTGTCATGCTTTAAGTGAAAGATTATGTCAATAATTTGTGATAGTGAGTTGAAAATGAATAGGTATTTAATTTGGATTCTGGTAATTATTCCTTGTGTGACAAAAAAAAAAAAAAAAGAAAGAAAGAAAGTCATGAATTATGTTTCTCTGTTTCAAAAGATTATTATTTTTTTAAATGTGAAGCATCATATATTTTTGAACAGAGAAGTTTTTGGATAAAGGAATAAACATATTCTTCTTAGAAGTATATTAAACTCTAAAAGCACTGAAACCCCTTCTTATTTGTTTGATACTTATTTTATTTCATAAGAAACCCAATTTATCTTAGAAAATATTTTTATTATGCCTTTAAAAAGATACCTTTTCTTCTATTTAAATATTGATTTGTATTAATTTATTGAATCAATAAGTGCCTTCTACAAATAAATAAATAATATACTATTATCCATTTATATTTCTTAACTTTATGTAGCTTATATTTGTGTATTTTGATGTGAGTTATTGCATTGTAAGTATATTTTTATTATTATTTAATATATTCTGATATCCTTCTCAATATTTGCATCAAATATTGTACTCAGAAATAGTATTAATAGTTGATAAAATGATTATTGCACATAAAAATATTTTTGAGAAATTTTTAAATAGTAATAGTGTTTTTCAAAATTAATACTATTTTCATTGTACTTTTTTAAAAATATGTTAATTCTTTTTATACTTGCCAAATTTGTTTAAAAATTACATAAAGAAGATGAGTTTTTTTTATTCAATGATATTTTGAAATGATAAAACTATCTGCACAATCCTTATTTTTCTCATCACATTGAAATTGAATAATACTATATTACATTTGGATAAATTGATTTGAAGGAACGTTTTTCTTTTAGTTGAGTAAGATAGGTGTTGCAAATTGAAATTCTATGTAGAAAAAGATCCAATATCTATATATTTGTATAAATTTATAATAATTAGAATTCTTTAGCTTATTAACTACCTCCCATATATTTTCTCTTGAGAATTTAGTATCAAAATCAAACTTTTAAATTATAATGGCTGAGCAATGACTTTTTTTTTTTGTCAAAAATGTATAAAAGAATTAGTAAATTATTTTGCAATTACAAAATTACTTTTGTTATTTGATGCTATCTGTATTTCTTATGAATTGAACAAGTAATAAAATAGTCTATTGTTCATTAGCATCTTGTGAATGATTTTTTTAGTGACAGTTCTGGCAATTTGTAGTAAAGGAACTGAAGACCTTTCAGAATGTTACATATATAAAAATGTTTATTTGTATTCAAGAATTAGTTTTGTGTTGAAAATGAATAAATAATTGATTAATAGAAATAATCAATATAAATTGATATCATGAATTAGTTTTTAATTAATTTTTTAAAGTTTTTATCATAGTCATAAAATAACACAATTTGTAATTTTTGTAACAAGCTGTAAATTTTTTAAATTCTTTAATGCTACAAATTTACACATCATATGTAACAATAAAATTGCCAGAGGATATAAAGATTTTGTATTAGGATTCCTTAAAGTATTAAGTTAAATTTGTTTTTTCTACATTTAAACATAATTACAGCTTTAAATTTGTACGATAAAATTTTGTATATGAATATTAAAGTATAAGAAATATTTTAATGAAAGCTTTGTAAAAGTTTGATTAAATGATAATTTTTTATTTGTTAAAATTATAAAAATGTCATCCAATTAATGTTGGATTTATCAATTTGTCTGAAATGATATTAGATAATTTTTTTTATTTTTTTTTTGATAGAAGAGGGAAAATTTTGACCTTATAAATATTAATATGTGTAAGTGTAAAATAATGTATTTTCTAATTTTTAAAACTTAATATTACAATGTATTAATTCTTTATTTAGAAATACTTAAAGGATATGCTTGAGAATGAGGAAAAGATAACTACTGATGAAGTAAGTTTTTGAAGAATACTTTTGGCGTTCTTTTTTTAACCTAGCCTTTCTTTCTTTTATAATTCTCAAATCTTTTTCAATACGAAGAATATAATTAATTTATTTTGCATTAAAAAAACTTTTTTTAAACAAAATTTATCAATATGCTTAAAGAATATACTTAAACATATACTTGATAAAAATAGATATATTTAAAGCTATTATACATCTTCAATCACATTCTATTACTTGAAATTTAAGAACTCCCTCCCTTTTTTTTATGATAAATTTTGAGATTAGAAATTCATTACCTAAGATTTTATTTCTGGTCCAAAATACTTGCATGAGTCTTGTATTATTATTATTGTTCTATTATAAAACTGACATTTTTTGTGAATTATTGGTTATTTGAAAGGGTTTTTTTGGGGGGGGGCAAAATATCTATGATTGAATTCTTTTTCCTAAAATTAGAGTTAATTTTCAGAACAATTTAATTCATACCATATTTTCTACCATTTTTTTCCCTATTTTGTTCTCTCTCTACAATGTATCTTCTTTTGTGAAGTTGAAATCTTAAATTGAATTTAATTCAATATTAAATTAAATTTCTATATCATTAAATTTTAGGCTGCTGCATCTGAACCAAAAGGAACTCAATCATCTATTGATCAGTCCAGAATGGATATCGATACTTCAGATATCATAATCACTGGTAGCAATACTACTCGTGTTTGTCAAAAGGAAGTAAGTTATATTTAAGATGACACATTAGGTGAACATAAATTTGTGTCATTTTATACATAAATAATAATTTTCTCATTGTTTGCTAAAATTTTGCTTTAAATTCAAATGCTAATTATAAAGTTTATTTTAAGGAATCATTGCCTTTAGAAATAACAAAAAAGCATTTCTGATTATTTCGAGATTTTTTCAGATTTTTAAATAAGTTATCTTTTTTATTTTAAATTGTGTGCTATAGTTTTTGTTAACTATTTACACAGATCAGAATATTTGTCCTAACATATTCTGAATATTATTTCTTAATTAAACAAATTTTAATTTCGTGATTTTATTACAGTGAATTTGCATACTTCGATTTTGATACCTGCTGTTTGTTTGCTTATATTTATGATTTTTTCTAATTTCTCTTGATTTCTAGAATTAAAAGTACTTTGTTTTATAATTTGTACATATAATATAGACTTTTTATAGAAATATTATGTAATAAGGAAATGAAACAAAAGATGGCTGCAGAAAAGATGAAATTAATACTCTTAAAAGTGTTAGATTAGAAAGTGCTTTTTAAAAATCTTAATCCTTAAAAATGAAGTAAAATAAATTAAATTAAATGGAAATTCAATCACAGAATATGCTTTCCTATTTTAAATTTTGTGAAATAGCAAAAATAACATCTGAAAGACACAGAGAAACTAAGATTGAACTTTTTTCAACTTTGAATATTACTTACTTTGAATGTTACATTTTTGGCTATTACTTAAGTCATCTTTCCTTTGACATCTTGATGATTGCATGGTAAAATTATCAAAGAATCCTTAATCTGAATTCTGAACTGAATTTTATTATGAATTATAAGAAATTTACAGAACTTATAAGTTATAAACTACCTTGTATTTATTGTTCATCTTCTTGATTTGTAAATGAATCCAATTTAATTTCTAAATACATTTGTATTAACATTCCTTAAAAGTTTTTAGTTTATAGAATTGATTAATTATTACTGTGAAATAAATCTACTGTCTCTGTGTATTTAGACTAATGTTCTGTGTGGCTAAATGATCTATAGCATTCAGTATGTGTTTTCTATTTCATTTTAGCTTTTCTATGTCCTTTGTGGTGACTGATGTATCTTTATATTAATGTAACCACAATCTTTTTCATGGTCATATTTCTATTTTTATTGCTATTCTTTTGGAAATAAAAATATTTTGTTTTGTGACTATTTAATTTGGAGTATTATTGATAAAAAATGTTATATAAAATCATAGATTCTTGGGCTAAAATGCATATAATTATAGATTATATACAGCTATTATCTTACTGTGCTGATTCTGATATAACAGGGTTGTATTTATATTCTTTTTCCTTCTCTTTCTTTCTTTCTTTCTTTTTTTCTTGCTAGTTTAATTAAATCCATTTGAATGAATTTATTTATTCTATGCCTTTTATTCAGCATTCCATTTGAATGTCTGATATTTTTTATATATATATATTTCCTATAATAGTTTCTATTTCTGATATAATTCTATTTGCATGTCCTTCCTCTTCTCTTTCTTCTTTTCTGCTAATTCAGTTGAATCCATTTGAATGAATTTATCTATGTATATTAATCTATTTTATGCCTTTTATTCAACATTCCATTTGAATGTCTGATATTTTTTATATATATATTTCCTATAATAGTTTCTATTTCTGATATAATTCTATTTCCATGTCCTTCTCCTTCTCTTTCCTTTTTTCTGCTAATTCAGTTAAATCCGTTTGAATGAATTTATATATATATATTAGTCCATTTTATGCCTTTTATTCGGCATTCCAGTTGAATGTCTGATATTTTTTATATATATTTATCATATTTCCTATAATAGTTTCTATTTCTGATATAGTTCTATTTCCATGTCCTTCCCCTTCTCTTTCCTTTTTTCTGCTAATTCAGTTAAATCCATTTGAATGAATTTATATATGTATATTAATCTATTTTAAGCCTTTTATTCAGCATTCCATTTGAATGTCTGATATTTTTCATATATATTTATCATATTTCTTATAATAGTTTCTATTAAGCATCATTGTAATATCTTTGGTTTTTTTAATATATGAACAAGTTGATCATACCTTGTTACTTACAATAATCATTCTTGTAACTGATATTTCAGTAAATTCATGTATATAATATTTAATAATAATTTGAATGTGCATTATTTCATAGAAATATGCTGAAAAGCTCTTTGTGCGATACAGCCAGAGGTGGGTGAAGGAATTTGTTAGAAAACGTTTGGATTTGAGGTTACCATTGCATCCTGATGGTACGCTCGAGACAGGACCTCCTGCTCCACCACGGCACTGTGCGACAGCTAGGTGTCCTTGCCAGTTCATTGAGGAGCATTTGCGTTTTAAGCCTACTTCAAAATGCAATATTAGGGAGCTTTTTTCATAAAATTATCATGCAATGTTAAAAGGAATTTTATATTGTATATTATTTCACTGTTTGAGATTTTAAAGCTATGGAGTGTGTCTCAGATTGACACATTATCTAATCACAAGTTTTTTTCTTTGTATTCCATTAAAGTTATTTGTTGTAAAACAAAATGTATTTTGGGGTTGAGTTTAGTGGCATTTGCACTGCTTTATACTGGCCATGCTTGTTTGTTTTTTCCAAATAGAAACCGTATGAACCAATGAAAGAGTATCATCTGCATTTAGATATGCAGAACAGTTTTTGTTTAAACATTTTAAAATTAGAAATTTATTTATTGTTGTTTTTAAGAAATGAAACCTTAGCATTTACTTAAACTGCATTTTTGGAAAGAAATTATATTTCTTGAAGTTATCTGGAGTAGGTGTGTGGGTAGAAACTTTAGTGATTAATCAAATGGGGTTGTAAATATAGATGTTTATGTAGGTTGTGATATTTGCATGAATTTTAATATAATGTTGATGTAAAATATATATACATTTATTTTTAATATGTAATGTAATTTTTTATAAGATTAAAATTTGAAATTTGAATTTGAATGATCAAAAAGTAACTCTGTTTCATTGAATTTTTTAGAGTTATTGAAGTATTGGAGCTTTTCAGTTTGGCTCATTAAGACAAAAATTCTCTGAATGAATATTTTACTAGAAAGATATTGAAAAGCGGGGGATGTTACTATATAACTTTTATACAAATGCATAATAAATAAAGGACAATTTGATCTGAATAGGAATTTTATTTTTAAAAAGGAATTTATGTTGAAAAATAACAATATTTTAAAAATAAATGTGAGAATTTTTGGAAGTCTGCCTTTAAAAATTGAGCTTATACAAATCATGCATTAATGAATCTTAATATATTTTTATTCATTTGTGTATTAATGCAGCTGTTTTACTCTTGCTTGTTATTTAGTAAAGCATATTTAAGTTATACTAAATTTTTTTTTATAGAATTGACAATAAATAAACTAATATATATTTTTCGAAGACAGGAAGATATATTTATTAAAAATATATATTCAAATAAATAAAAATTGTGTGAATATGTTAAATGTGATAGAATATAATGCTCGTAGATATAATAAAATCTTTCATTTCTGCACTACTTACAGACATTGATGAAATTAATTGCATATATGCGATTAAAAATCAACAGCCTTTCATGGATTTTTAGATAATTATTATAAAAGTGTAAAAGTTTTTTTTGTTTACTTCGAAAATTTAATTTTAGGGGAATACAGTATTATTTTTTTAATAAATAGGGTTAGTTCCCAGTTTACGTAGTTGTATCTAATTTGTATTTAAATATTTCTGATATTATAATTATCTGATTTTTTTTTTTTGTATGACAATTCATGAATTTTATCTATTTCCAAAGGTATATTATTAAAAGAAAGAAAAATCATTTGGTGTTTTGATATCTTTAAATGAGCATTACCCCTTTTAGGCATTTTGCATTCATTCTACTTTTATTGTACTATTTAACAGAAATTCTGTTGCCTGTTTGATTATTAATACTATCAGAACTATGACATGATTTCTGTCTCTCCAGTAACATATAGAATAAATTTTAAGAAATGAAAATTTATTACGAAGAAGGGAAATTAATTTACCTGATTTTTAATAGTTTGAATTATTATAATGAATTCATATTTTAAACTATAGAATCTTAAATATTTTGGAAACTTAAATTGTTAAAGATTATATGTGATCTCACCCTTTTTATACAATATTTGTAAAAGAATTGTGAACACAATTTTTTAAAATAAAATTGTAGAGTACATTGAAAACTTTGGTCCTTACACATTAGATTGTCAACGCCAACAGTTTAGCAACACATTGATGACGGATTAAAATGCATCTCTAAACTATCAATGCCAATAAAACCAACAAAATGGCAAACGGCAATTAGTTTGAACAATTTAAAAAATATTGACTGTTTAGCAACTCATTGGCGATACCTTCAAATTTGGCAACAAAGTTTGACAGTTTAAAATGCAAGTACCAAAACTTTTTGCAGTTTTGGGATATAAAATATAAATGTTATTTTTTTATATAGATAGATAAAAAGGGGGTCATAGAATTATGTGAGTAGAATTTCAAGAGCTATTTTCTTGTTAATGTGTTCCATTTGCTTTTATTTGTCCAGGCTATAATCTTATCTATTTTGCATTAGCATATTTTAAGAAATTGTCGCTTAACAGTTATTTCTCATATACCTTTGTTTTAATCTCATGATATTCAATCTCAAGTATTGTTTTTATTCTTTGGTTTGGGGTTGTGATTTTTTTTGTTTGTGTTTGTATAGTGTTGTAAGTGTTATTTCTTTTTTGTTTTTTAAAAGTGTTTTAATTCATTAAATGTTATTTATTTTTATTTTAATAGAGTTTTTTGAAAATTTTGAATATTAAATTAATTTTGAAAAAAATATACGTGATTTACATGTTAAACATAGAAAATTTTTGCAATTAGGATTTGTATTTAGTATTTATTAATATTGAATTTGTTGAAAACTGATATTAAACTGATCAGATGTGAAAATTTTGATAAAGAAAGTTATATTTGAATTTTAGATGTGATCAATAACCATAAGGTTGAAATTTCTATTTTAATTTATACATGCATCCTTTCTGGGAAATTGTAGATGATTTTTAAATTCATGTTTCTAATATTTGTATTTATAAAAATTTTCTCTGTTAATGGTGATTTTATTTTTCAAAATTCTAGAATATTTTAAAAATTAATTTTATAAAAATAAACATTAAATTATAGAAATTTTAATACTTTACAATATTGATTTTGATTTTCCCTTATTTTTTAAAGTTAAATAATAGAAAATCTAATGTTTTTATCTCAGATTTAAAAAAATAATAATGAAATTACATTTATGTATTTATTATAATTTCTTTATACTGTGAAATCAATTTAGGATATTATGAGTAATTTGATAATCCATCAAGATTTTTATGTTCTTTTAAATATTAGTTTTTGAAATGCATTTATCAGAATTGTGTTTTACTTATCATTATGTTTAACATTTCGATATTGAACGTTAGATATATTTAACTTAAAATGTAATAGTATTTATATATGAAGAAAACATTCAACTTGTTGATTCTAATCATCCCTTACTATTTTTGATAAGCCTGCAAAAGTTAAATGATAGTTTTTATAAAACTTCTTTTATTGTTAAGCATATATATTTATAATATAGAAAATATTTCTTAGAAAGGGAAAAATAAATTTTCATAAAGAACTTTTCTTTATAGTATTTTTGAAAGTATTCTGGCATTGTATAATGTGTTTGAGTGAAGAAAATTCTATTTTTTCGTTGCTATTTTAGTATCATTAAGAAAAATTTATCAAATATATTTATTTTAAAACTTAAAATGTTTATAACACATGTGATTTACACACATGATAAAACTTGCCTGAGTTTGCATTATTGAACCGTCCATTTTACTCATTTATTTCCTTGATTTTAATAAAAATGAGTAAAATTTCCTCACTGAATTATTGATGTATATATTTGTAGGAAGAGCTTTTAAAATACACAAGATTATATTAAATTGTTAAAAAACTGTGAATCAAAATTGTTATATTTTTTACTTGTTGAAAATTTATTTGTATATATCTGCCATTTCGAATCTTTGTGATTAGGAAATTTATTTTATTTGAAATAATTAAAGCTGTGGATTTTATTAGCTGTATAAATTTGAGTCATGTTTTAGTTACCGACTCTAAAATATGAACCCGGTGATATTCTACAAGCTATACTTTAAACTATTGCTTTTAAAACCTTGTTTTTATAATTGTTAGTAATCAATGCAATATTAAATTTTGTATACATTATTATTGCAATTTTGAAGTTCTTGTATTTTTTTCTTTCATTTTTTTAAAAATATGTTAAAAAACATTATGATTTTATTAATTCTTGTGTTACATATGCTGTGTGTATCTCACCTTTATAAGTAACTAACTCTTTGTTTCATATGACATTTTTGTTATAAGCCTATTTTACAATGAAAATACAAAATTTATTATTAAAATATTATTATTATTCTAATATTGTTAAAAGCTATAATCTTTGTCGTTTCATAGTATTTTTGAAATTCAATTTTTGAAGCGAGTATAAAAAAATTAACAGATAAATTTAAATTTGAAATAATGTATAGCATGTTAAAATTGATTAAAAAATTTTCATAGTTTAAAGCTGAGTTATTAATAGAAATCCAAATATAGTATATAAACTTTTTTTAAAAAAAGTTTTGAAGTTTTAAATTTTTGATAAATAAATGCTTGGTCTTAAAATGTTCTTAGGCAGCTTTTTAAAATAAAATTTGTTGAACATATCTAATGTATATAGTTTTAAAATATTAAAAAAATAAATAAATAAACTACAGTTTTTATAAAGGAGCAGGGTATATAATTTGTTTTTATATATATATAATGTTTTTTAAGCATGTTGTCCTTTTGTTATAGATATTCATACTATAACTATGAATGTCTATAACAAAGCATACTAAAAGTATGAATTTGGTTGGATTTGAAGTAATCATTAGTATTTATTGATATCAATTAAAAATGGCAAAGATCTGTAGAGATTCTTCCATATGTATTCATAAAACAATTGTTGAGAATAAGATCTGAAATGCCAAATTGTTTTATCTGTTCCTTTAATTTATGATATATATATATTTTGTAACTATTTTATTCGGAATAAAAGGGATTTTTCATTATTAGTTTTGCGTTTTATTTTTCAAACTTTTATTTAATTTCAAAATAGTTGATACCTCCAGCATTATGAAAAAATTTCAGGTATTTTTTAAATTAAAAAAATGAAACTTATTTTTCTGGAATTCATGACTAAGCTGGAATGTTGGCACCAATATTCTTTATACATGTTAATATTTTGGAGTTTCTAGAATTATGTGGTTTCGGTTTTGGTATAGATAATTGATATTATACATTAAATATTTATAAAATCTAAATTTTGTTTCATTATTTAAGAACAAAATGTGAAGTGTTTATAAAAAATACTTATGACAAAACATATAGAATATGAGTATTACAGTTAATTATATTTTAAATTAATTAATTATATTTAATACAGTTAATATGAGTATTAAATTGTATATCCAAGAGCTCTCATTAAATTCAATGCTGGCATCAAGGAAGGTCAACCATTTTAAAATTCTTAAATTTCTACGGAATTTATTGCTATAATTTCTTTTTTAAGCTATTAAAAAGTGTAAATTGTTCATTAAAGCGAAATATTTTCTCTTTTCGTGCAATTAAAGTTTGGATTTCATATTTTTAATTTTGCTGTGAGAGTGCAAAAGATTTACAATACTTATTAATCCAGAACTCGTTTGTCATTACCTTAAAGTTAGCATGTATCATTTCATCTAATAAAATGAAAACATGTGAAGTAATATAGATATATATATTGAATGCTAATAGTCAACTAATAATCATGTGCATTTTCTGTAAATACATTCTTGTGGATTTCCAGAGAATATACCATTGTTGTATAATTCACCAGAATCTAATGATTGTTAGTCTATTTTAATAATTTTGCCCAATATTATGACATTACTTTCATTAGTTATCTATGTGATTCATATGAATCTAAGATCTATGTCGTTCATTAATGATCTATGTGATGTATTGTTTGAAAATGAGTATTATTTAGTAGGCCAATATAGATATGTAATGATATTTTAAACTCTTAATTTTAATCCTAATTAATTTCCAGGGCCCTGTCTTAATTTGGCCCATAGTATTACCATTCTAAAATATTCTCTTATTTCCTGATCCATTTCACTTGTTCTAATTAATTAATTAATTCAACAGAAGCTGTGTAAAATTGCTGAAACAGCTAAACGCCTGTTACTTTCTCGCACTCCGTGGGAGAGATGAAAGTGGCTGATCTAAACAAAATACCTTTAAAAAGATCCCTGTGTTTTCCGTACCTCTTAGGCGTCTGTCATGGAAATCTCCATTGAAATCTGATTTTATAAGCTCTATAAAAATATTTTAGAAAAAGAGTGTGGATATAATTGTCCCCAAATCAAATGGTGTCTTAAAATGGGAATTGAGAGAAGAAATTAAGCTACAATGGTTTGACAGATGGTATATGTCCAAAAAGGGAAGACTAACTTACGATTTTATTCCTAATCAAGAAATAAAAATAAGAAGATACCATCCACTGGTAATCCAAATTATATCAGGACATGGGATATTCTCTGCATATTTCCAAAGATTTGGAGGAATGCAGAAAAATAAATGCATTTGTGGAGAAATCAGTACTGTTTACTACTATTTAAAAGAATGCACAGAAATCTCCGAACATAGAAAACATCTGTAAGTTGAAAATAATGACTGGAGTTCAGTACTGATGGTATCAAGTAATTTTAGGACTCTAAAAGACATGATGTCTAAAATTGTCAGTTTTTTGCCAATTGTTTGAAAGTTTGTAGATGAGGAGGTGGTCAGTATTTGACTACTTTGGGGCCAATCATCTCGAAGAGAATATCAGTTTGACAGATTCGATCAATGTAGGGATGGACATTGCTACAGTCCACAGCCGACCACAACAAATCCTGTCGATACTGCTACGTTCAGTGGTGGCGGGGTGGTCGGGCTGTTCACAAGAAAAAGAGTAAGCTTTACGAGACACTCTTTTTTAACAAATGGTTTGATTTCATTTCACATTTCAAGATATTTTTAATGTAATTAACATGTTAATGATTTAATTTTCTATTATACTAACTTTTGGGAAATGTATATTTATTTATATGACATATGTTTGTATAGAGTTATATGTATATTTATTCATACTGCTGTCACTATATTTTAGGGCTCATAATATTTATATTTTTGGAAATTTATTTGACTTGTAGTTAATAAAATTTTTAATCGCCTTGCTTGAGATCCTTATCAGCCAAACGGCCTTAGTCTGCTTACTCTGAAATCCACCATTTCTCTAAAGGAATCTGAGAATTTAATCTTACCCTCTGATAATTATGAAGATGAATCTATGTGAAAAATTCTCACTGAAATAGCAGAAAATGGGAAAGCAGTAGAGGAAGCAAAATAATTTTCTGAGACTACTTCATCAACTCTAAATGATTAGAGCGTTTAAGATACCCGAAAAATTCATCCCAATTAGGAAGGTGATTTAAAATTTGATTCCAGGTGAAAATTATATGAATTTATATTTGGTAATTTTCTTGAAATATATGAAGATATTTAATTTAATGCACCGGGTTGAGTAAGTTGTTTGAAATTTTTTTGAGAGTAATGGTCACTTTATTTGCTTTATCACTTCAGGTGACCGGCTATTTCTAGACACTGCATAATAATACATTATTTTGCCCTTTTCTGTAGGTGTAAAACTGTAACATCATTTATGTTTGGTAGAAAAAGTCCATAACTTTATAATCTAAAATACTTTGGCGAAAAAATATAAACAAACTGATAAAAGGCTTAGAGGTCATCTCCCTTCCCCTCCTCCGTAGAATAAAACGTGAAAGAGGCAGGATGACAGAATACACGTTTTTATGAGATAAGCAGTATTGTTACACTGATAAGAAACACAGCAAAAGAAAAAAAAAATTAAATTCGTTTTGATGCAATTATGTTCCAAAATAAATATATGCATTCATGTAATCTCTCCAAATTTAATCTTCTGCAGCTTTTTTCATTCCCGAATTCCAGAAAATGAATTTACACATGATGTATAATTTTAATATCTTATCATATCGACTATAAAATTTTTAGATCTCCTTTGAAAATAAATATATATCTACGGCTCTCTTGAAAATTAAGTAAATCTGGAATAAAAAAGCATCTAAATATGCTGTTTTATCTTTATACGTGGGTGCAAAAAAAATGAATAAAAAGAATCCACCATTGACATTAAGAAACAAGTTTTGCATAAAATATACACTCATGTCCATAAATCAAGGAGAGTTTAGAGTCATGCTGAAATAGGGCTCTAAAATATATATTTCACCCATAAAATGAATACACACATCTTCAAAAATTATATACAAATTGCTAGAAGCCACTAGATGACACCGATAATACGTCACAATGACGAGAGTGTAAGAAAGGGACGTATAAGGAATGCAGCAACGAAGTAAAATTTTTCGCAAGCTTATAAATGTAATAATCCCAAAATTATAACACAAAAGATGTATTTGGATAATTTTTTACGCGGTAGAATTATCGACCGTCTGGAATGTTGGCGTACTCAGCTGTAAGTATCCGAAGAACTTGGAATCACTCAATGTGTCAGAGAACATCCAGAGTTTGGCAACGATTTCAAGATGATAGTAATGTAAATAGTTGTTACAGCTAAGATATCTCCCCAGTTACAACGCTGAATGATGACCGGTATTTGGCAATTCCTGTCAAAAGAAACAGATGGAGCGCAGCATCAGACATGTTTCGTTAGCTGTCTTCAGGCATATGACAGTTTCAAGGCACACCAAGTACAGACGCTTACGGCAGGTTGTTCTATATGCTCTTCGGTATGTCAGATTTCACTTAATGAGACTCACTGTCGCCTGCGATTAACCTTTAGTAGAGAGCATGCATTGTGGACATCACAACAATGATTAGTGTGATGTTTTCCAACGAGTTCAAGTTTAGCTTGCAGTCTGATTTTCACCTGACTTTCATATGGAGAGTGCTAGGGGCACGTTATCATCAATATATCATCATTGATTGACATTGTTAGAGTGGTGCAGGATTGCTCATTTGAGGAGGAATTTTTCTGGGTTCCAGTACTGACCTGCATGTTCAAATTGGAACCATGGCAGGCACTATCTATCGGGATGTCATTCTGGAACAACATGTACGTTCGTTTGTTTTGGGGCGCCATGGGCGCAGAATTCGTGTTTAGGGATGACTACGTCCTTCCTCGCCGTGCAAATATCGTAAGCGAATGCCTTCGATCGGAAGATATTACCCGTGTGGACTAACCAGTATTTTCACCGGACATGAGTCCAATAGAGCATTGTGTGACATGTTTGGCCGAAGAATTGCAACCCGTCAGCCACCTCTTACATGTATACCGAAACTTCGTATAGCATTGCTTGATGTGTGGTGTAATATTCCCCAAGATCAGATCGATAATGTGATACTTCTATCGTTAAACAGATTGTATTGTATCTTCTGGGGGACGTATTATGTATTAGCCATCATACCAACCATGTAATATTGTTTTTTATAAATAGTTTGTAATTTGCTCCAGGGAGCAAAAAATCTCAATTTTTATTAATGATGTCAAACATATAGCATCCCTTTTGCTTTTTACCTTTTGTTCAGTTACTTTCTATGCATGAGCTGCCTGTTTGCCACCTTATAACTGGCGAGTGTAAACCCGGCATTAGTCAGCAACGGTTTAATTACAGCAGTTCAGCGAAACTCAAGCCGTTATAGGGCTGAGAATTAAATTTTGGATTCCAGCATTGAAGCAGCATCAAGTCATGTGTTTACTAGCCTACCGTAAGTAGTGAATTGGCAGTTGAGTGCTGGTAAGCGTGGATACAATGAAAATAGTTGGAGCTTGAAGGGATATTGATAGCTGTGCCTTGACTTCCTTTCTGCTGAGTCCTGTCTGGCTAGTTTCTATGCTATTGGTGGCTTTACTACCGATTAGCTACTTGGTTGGTTGGTGTCGTGTCCATTTGATGGCAAGTCAAATTACTCCATGTGCCAGAATCACGGCCTTGGCAATGCTCACAATCTTGTCATTGTAGAGATCTCCCCAAAAGGGAAATTCATCAATGGCCTGTAAGTTTCTTATGATGGCCGGCCAAGAAAAGATGTGTTTCGGGGTAAGTTCATCCTCTAGGCAGTTCCTACATAATTTGTAGGTTCTGATGCCGTCTTTATTAATGGTCACTCCACAGAAGTGTCGGGTTCTAAGTCTTGAGATAGTTTTGATAATAATCCTGTCTGCATTAAGGACACATAATTGATGTTCCTGTTTGATGTGTTTTCCCCTCAGTTTGTATCTCGCAAATGCATTAGCATCTCCCAAAGCTACGGTGCAGGTAATATCCGAGTTTAGGTCTTTCGTCATCCCATCCGCCTCCTCATTCTCCTCAATGCCGACGTTTGCAGCATCCTCTGGAAAGTACAACTTTTTCCAATGTGGAAAATTTCCTGTAAGTAGTGATGAATATCTTGTGCGAGCCTGGAGACTCCATCAGCTACTTGCGGGCTGTCATTTATCGCTTGTGTGCATCTCGGATCTGTTTTGACGTCTGTACATTCGTGTCTTTGTATTAATAAACGATCTTATTTGTTATTGAGTCTTGTTGATTGTGTCACCATACACTCAATTTAGCGACGGAATTTTATGGAATTTTATGTGAAGAATTATTCAGAAACAATATTAACTCTCGATTAATTTTCGCATATAATTATAATAACCATCTCTGTTTAAAAAAATTTCTGTGTTAATTATGATGATTATAAAATTTTGATGAAAATTATACATGTATGACTGGGGAAGACAAGGAATAACAACTATGACTTCAGAACTTTCCTATAAAATTTAAATGAATACAAGGTATTCTCAAAAGCATTAATTCTTTGTAATCAAATTATATGGCAATATAAATTTAATTATATAATACGATTTTATATTATACAAATTCTATCCTGAGCAATAGTTTCTTCCCGCCTTTATGATTAACAATTTTTTTTAATAATATCATGAGGTAAATTTACACACAAGAAAATTTAAAATCTTTTTTCGAAATTTCAATATTCTAAAAGCACCTATTACAAAAAAAAAGTTAGCTTAAGCCTGTGGTGATGGATTCATGGGGGACATGGGAAAAATTCTTTAAATACAGGGTGTTCGATTTTATCACTGCCCAATAGCTAATTTCTAAATCTTTAATAAGAAAAATATGATAGCAATTGAAAAACAAATTAAGTAACGAAAAATATCATATTTTATGTTTGCAGCAATTAATGCATACATGAAAGATTTGCGATTTCTTTTTTTTAAATTTAGGCTCCCATCCCTTGGCCGTTTTTAAAGAAAATTTATGAAGGGACTTAAACATGCGACATAAAAAACCAGTGTCGTTTTATAACTAAAATTAATCGAGTTATACTGTATAACATAAATGGAGACCATATACTAATTAATTTAAAGAATAATTTGAAAAAAAATAGTGCATTAAGGCATAATTTCAATCTTCAAATCCTCCTTTCAGATCTCGCTCGATACCGGAAATTTAAAACTGAAATTCAATTCGGGAATTAAAACTGCAGTACAATTAGATCAGTTTTAGGCGCAGAATAATGATTTCTTAAATATAGTATCAAGAATATGTTACTAAATTTGATTGATAAGGGGAACAGTATAAAAAGTTAGATTTTGTTACTTTTTAAAAATATATTTAGTGATTCATACAATATAAATTATTATTTAAAGCATTCTTCCAATTGGAGCAATATGTCTCTAATGGTTGCATAACAGCACATTTAACGCCACACCACACCATGCCACACGTCCACTTCTAGAGCTTATGTGGACCTTATCTCATTTGGTAGGGGCCGGCTTTCTGGCGCAAAGGTAGCGCGTCCTCCTCGTGCTCTGGGAGCCCTGGGTTCTAGTCCCGGCTTGGGAATGGTTGTTCTTCTGTTAGCTATCTGTGAAATGTGTGAATATTCCCCCCTGTAGAAAGGGGTTGTGCAAGCGAATGAGGTGAGTGTGTAGCTAAGTCGTACTCTTGGCCCTAGTTGGCTCTACTTCAAAAACAAGAGACGCTCCTTTCGGCTTAAATCTGCTGCTGTATCAGCGGGGGGCTTGTCCAATGCCTAGTGCTATAAGTAACAACAACAGCATAGATGTAAGTGGACGTTCTTATAACAATTTCAACAAAAATATTTCAATCATTTGGAAAGGAGCATATAAATGACAAAATATGAATACATATAAGATAACAAAAAAGAAATGGTAAAAACTGGAATATTGACAGATGCAATAAAACTAGATAATAAGGTGTATAGTATGAGTGAAAAAAAATTGGGTAATTATTAAAAGTAGGTATTTAGGTAGTAATAAAAAGTAGGTATAAAAAACAACAAAAAGGTTACATTACAATTAGTTGGAAAGAAACATAATACGAATGAAAAAATTGGTCAATTATAAAAAGTATGTAATTATAATGGGTTAAGAATATATTATAAATAAATAGAGAGGAGTGTTAAAATATTCCGAGGAAAAATTATAGTTTAATCTAATTGGAATAATTATCCATGATCAATCAGGAATTTAATCATGCTTTTTTTTAAAAAAAATAAATTATTAAGGAATTTTTTGTACCAAAAACTTCTCAGCTCAGATGAAGATTTTCTGCGGTTCTATGAAAGAATTCAAGAGCAGGATGTTTCTAGTGAATGGAATCGTCGACATCTCCACAAAAGCAAAAATCATCTTCTAATAATTGGAAACATTAAAGTAAAGAAGGAAATGGACCACGTTCTATGCCAAACAGGATTTCTTCATGAGTTCAGGAGAGTGGCTGCGATTTTATTGTTTTGATGTTTTTATAAATGGAACGGCCAGTGTTTCCACTATTCTAAATGTTTTACTGTTTCCTGATAAATATTTCCCTAGAGATGCTGTTTAAGATGGCACCGGGGTTTGAAGCTTCAGCTGAATCCTTTTCAATGGTGACTGCGTTTTCGATAATGTTAATCTTTCCATTATTCCTAACGATCTAGAAATTAGGTAGTTTTCCTTGATAAGAGCAGTAAGTATGTTTATTTAATATATTCAATCCAGACTTTTGCCGGCTTTCTGGCACAGAGGTAGCGCGTCTTCCTCGTGTTCTGGGAGTCCCGGTTCGGGCGTGGTTGTTCTTCTGTGTGCTATCTGTGAGATGTGTGACTGTGCCCCCTTGTAAAAAGGGACTGTGAAAGCAAATATGATGACTGTGTGGCTAAGTCGTACTGTTGGCGCTACTTCAAAAACAAGAGAAGCTGCTTTCGGCTTAAATCTTTTGCTGTATTACCTGTAGGCTTGTTCATGGCAAGTGCCATAAGTAACAACAACAGCAATCAAGACTTTTGGGTGAAAAACTGACTTTCTGATGACCAAAATAGGCTATTTGTTTTTTGAAGTATATATGGAATCTTAATTAAATTAATGAGATAATTAAGCTCTGAATTATTAAAATAGTATATGATCACTGAAAACATACCTGTGCACCGAATTTGAAAACTCATCAATGAAAATCAAAGGAAATTTTTACAATTATAGGTGTTTTTACATATCCTTACTTACTTAATAACTCAAACAAACCATCGGGTGAGATCTTCTCGAAATTTTCTCATATAACTATAACAGAAGATTTAACACATCTCATAAAAGTTTCGATCTTGAGCAAAATTTCTCATTATATCCGGGACTGTGAAAATTAAAATCTGAGCACTACCCTATTCAGAGCTCTTACTTAAGTATTCTATGATTTACGGCTCATTGAAAAAATATATATGTTGTTTGGATATGTTTTTACCGATCGAATAAAGCAAAAAATTACCATGCAACTGTAATTTTAGCGCCATAATCACATATAGAATTCCATATATCTAAAACATTAACTTGTTTTTAATTATCATGCTTTTATGCATGCGAATATATGTACCAGCGAATGGTCAATGCTTTGACCAATTTGAATAAAAATTTAATAATAATGTGCACTTTAGATTCCAAAATTATGTATCAAATATTATTAATCAAAGTTTTTGCTTTTGAGTCATCTCGTTTACATGCATCTGAAAATACAAACAGTTAAATTTTTGTCAGATTTGGTTCAAAATTTAACATGGATTTGTATTATAGATGTTAAATCTGTGTAACAAATTTTATCCGTCTTGCTAAGAGGAATTTCGTAAAAGGATTTTCTTCAAATTTTGATAAATATTGGGTGTAAATGACTTGCACCAAGATAAATGAACCACCTGGGTGAAAACATTTTTTGAGATATCATTATCATAGACAGACATAATTCCAAAAATGTGTTTTTCGATTTCAGCAAATCTAAAGCATGGAAACGCGACGAAATTCCGAGTTAGATTTTTTTTTTTTTTTTTATGATTGCAATATATTTTTTTTGGAAAACCAGATTTTAATTTTGTAAAGCGTTACTTTTCAGTCAAACAAATGACTGAAATATAAAATAGATATATCACATCAAAACTGTAGAATCTGAATAAATTTTTGGAAAAAAGATCTATCAATAAATTGAAGTAACTTTCCAAAAACATTGATTTAGTTAATATTACTAACTTACTAGTTAGTAATTATGGTATTTACGTATTATACCGTCTTCGCCAACGGTTTAGTAACTTTTTGGCGACGAATTTAAATTTGATGATAAATATCAATGAATTACACCATTGCCGGATTACCATAATTGGCGGTTTAGCAACTAATTGTCAATGACTTCAAATTTGTCGATAAAGTAGGAAGGTATAATACGTAAGTACTGTAATTAATATTAATAACTAAACCTAAATGTTTAGCATTTTAATACTTAAATTGTAATTTAATATTCAAAAAATAGTAATAAAGTTTAAAATGAAATATACTATCCTTATTTCAATGTATCATGTCAGAACATAATATATTGAACGGCCAAGCACCACGTGGTTGTGCAAGTTAAATTATATTTGTATTCATTTTAATTTTCATTCAATAAGTCACTTTAGTATTGCCAACGATCCAAAAAAAAAACTTTGTCTTGCATTTATTGTTTTAAAAAAATCGCATTTCCTATTTATTTCATTGCATATAATCACGTGCTCAGAATGAAATGTTTCTAGGTTTTATTTGCTGTAGTCATTAACTCATTTTTTTTAAATCAGAGCTTTTGTAAATGAGAGGGCATCTCGTTATTAAAAGCTGATTTTTTTGAAATGCTCGTGCAGATGATAAAATTTTTATTTGTCCCCTACGGATTTTTTATTTTTTTATTTTTTCGCCTATGGATTTTTGTTGACGGCACAAACCTCATTCCCAGAACAATACATGTTTTGACATGATAATATAACATAAATGGTGTTAGTTATTAATTATAAATACTCACATCTTCAAAAATTATTGAATATTACTAAAAAAACTATCTTATTTACATTTATTTTCAATTATATGCAAGAACCAGAATGACAACTATAGTAAAAACATTGGAAACAAAATATATTTCGACATCTTGCACATCTGATAAATGATGATTATCTACAAAAGAAAGATCTTCATTTAGAGATCTACGGGAAAATAAAATAAACTTCATTTACTTTTAAAAATATCTCTCTTTCATCAAATAGTTTAGCAGCGTACGATTCATACCTTATCATCAGATTAGAAATTGGTGATGACTATTGAGAGTGTGCAATTACTGCAGTTGAGCCTGTTTGCTTAGATATTTAACAAATATCAGCTATTCCCTTCAATTGTTCGTTCAATTGTACAGTTTCGTTCAGTTAGAATTAATAATTTATTGTAATTAACATCTGAGATCATAAAATTAATGGTTTCAAAATGCTGCAAGTAAGTTAACTGATCTGTAGCCCTTAATTTTACTTTTTAAATTATTTCTCCTATAAAAATTAGATTATAATTGAAATATTAAAAGAATAAGCATTTATCCTTGCATAAAAATAAGAAGCATACTTATTAAAACTATATTTAAACAGTGAATTAAATTTAAATAATTTATTTTTTCAAAAAATGCATCTGAATTCATTTTTTTTTGTTTTAAAATTTCAATTTTATTATTATTAATTTCTATAATAAATTATTTTTCGATAAAAAATTTAAAAAGTCGATTAAAACTAGTCGGAAATTTTAAATTAAAAAAGAATTATCAAAAAAAGGAAAAAAATCCAAGCTAGGTTCAAACCTCTGACTTCCCGCACACGGAACGGTTACCTAGACAACTATGCCATTGGGATCATTCGGACAGGAGTTTATCAAAAGCTTGAGGACCCTTTTCTCGAAACTGACTGCCCATTGTGTTTTAATATTTTCATAAATAAACATTCTAAATATTTACTATGATTATACTAAATTTCATTCCGATCTCAGATTTCAACCCCGTACCCTCTCCTTGTTAGGTGATTTCAACGACTATTTCAAAAAGGCTAATCTAGAATATAGGTGCCGTTTCCTCGCGGTAACTCTGTTTATAAGTAATAATAAAATTGAAAACTTCATAACTCGGTCAATTTTAATTGCGGAGCAGTGGAACTTTTTTGTATTAAAACGTCAGTTAGGTGAGAATATTTTTTATAGATTTACCTAATGAACCATTATATTAATTAAAAGTTGAGTTCCCAAATTTTTTTGAATAACATTAATTGACTAAACTAATATATTTTTTTTACATCATTTAAAATATTTCTGATTAGAAATTTATCTCTAACCGTTCAGAAATTAGCTATTCGGTTGCGATTAGAGTTTTCGTCGTGTTCATATGCATCAATTAACATAGTGGAATTTTAAAATATATCGAAGCGTCTATGGAATTGTTTAAAGTTGAATTTTTATTCACGTTACAGAAATGAATTAAAATATTGATCAAAAATGGTATAATGAAGTTAAATAAATTAATTGATTTGTTGGATTAACGCCATATTTTGAAAGTTGTATATGATGATTTTGAACAAAATTTCGTGTGGATGAACCAATGCTAGCAAACTATCTTCCAAATTGTAACGCCACACAAGCAAAATAAAAATCCCAATCCTTGTAAACAATTTTAGTAAATAGCAAATCCAATATGTAGTTTTCCAATTCTGAGACCGAAAATTATTCCTAAGTCATCACCTCTTATCAATAAAAATCGTCGAGAAAAAAAAAAGAAAAAAGTTCAGATTATTTTATTTTGTCCCTAACGATAGTACACAAAGAATTAAATCACCCAAAATATTTCCACGAATAGTGCAACAACTTTTATATAACAATTTTTACCGAAAACTACTCTCAATAAACACGCGTTTTGTTTAATAAGCGTGTTATAAAACGGTCGCACCCTTTATGCACATGCCTTTGTTCATGTTATATAAGCCATGCATTTATCTCGGCGATAAAATTCTATTCTTTAAGTGCTGCTTTTATGTAACGGTTTTAATAAGGAAATGGTTAATAGATTAGCTGTTCTTTTTTTAAAAAGGAAGACGCGTTGCCATACTTACTATTTAAACTTTATATAATCGTTAGTTGGCTCTTGACACACACACGTGCAGTTCATTTTTGCAAACGTGATATCTCACTTATCGATTTGAAAAGAAAGAACAGATTGTTCGCATTTTACTGATAACAATTCGGTATATAAATAAAGTTCAAGTTTGGAAGCGTGTGTCTTCTCGTCGAGAATCTAAAAACGTTTTTTATCGAAGAATACACCATCAATATGTGGAAAGTTGTAACTGCGGTAAGTTTTTTTCTGAACGTTTTTTAATAAATATTTACTTTGTATCCATATTAAAAAAATTAAAAATCGTTGTGAATGAATGGTAGCAAATTTCAGAATTTTTTAAATATTTCTTAAGAACTTCTATGTAATAGTTATTGCTTCAAATCGAAATTGTAGAAGCAATGAATCTTCGATTTATGACAGAATTTTGCTAATTTTGCTATTGCATTTGGAAATTAAAAAAAAACTATTGCAGAAAACCCTCCCTTTCAAACTCAAAATATTAGAATTTTTAACAACAGATCTCTTATAACTACCTCTGATCAGAAATGATCTGAATGAAATGATCAGATAATCTAAAATAAAGAATGGAAGGAATTTGTTTTTAATATAGATAGTTAAGTAATTTTATGTAATATTTTGAATTTACAAAAAAAGTCTTTATTATTTAATACACAACCTTTAATTTAAGAGATTTTTGAATGCTGATTAATAAATTAAATCGAGAGTTAACTATACTTAGATATATCATTGAAGAAACTAATTGTGGCATTAAAGTTTTATATTTAAATGCAATATAATTAAAATGAGAAACGATTTTCAGAAATCTGCATACATACAGTTAATTTACGAAGTTATATCCTTAATTGAGAAAAAAAATCGATTCTTCACGAATTTGTAAATGAATTCATAACTTTTCAATATAGTGTAATTTGAATTTAAATACTGTTAAATGAAATATTCTTTAAGGTCATATCAATCAACTTTAATGCTTTTATTTCCTTTGGATATCCATCATAATAAGCTTGCAAGTATTTTAAAAAACAATTATTCCATCATCACGGTAACCATTTTCATACCCATTAAGTTTGATTACAAACATTAGAAGCTAATTATAATGTTTTCAGAGCTATCTTTTATGACCATGTAGAACTGAGACAATGTGAAATGCAATCATTCTTTTATTTTAATTTTACTAGAATTAAATAAAAGAATGATCATTTCTTTTATTTAAGATTATAAATTTCTAAAGGAAGAGTAACTATTTTTTGAATATCGTTTGGTAATTAAATATTAACGCCACCGCATCTGCAGATTTGGCGGCTTTTAAATGCCACCAATCTACACCTAAAATTTTTGCAACAAATCATAAAATAAATAACTTTACTCTCGTGTTTTATTTTATGAATTCAAAAGACTTTTAATTAAAATCAAAGTAGTCAATAGGATTTCGGTGGAAAATGGGTCGATATAGAGTTTATCATGAATTCAAAATAGTCTGCATATTTGGCGGTTTTTTGGCGCAACTTTGGTTGCGTTAATAGCGTTAAGTACCTATCGTTTTTATAAATTCTAACCAATTTCAAAAGATTTTAAATATTTTTAATGAGCGAATTTATTTAATAAACGAATGGTTTATTAAACAGTTCTTTTATGCTGCCTGATTTTTTTTAATACAAAAAAGAAATGTATTGAAAAATATGCAACACTTGCAATTTTTGGAATATTTTAAAATTTCATTACATTGTTTTCCATTATAAGCATCATAAATTTCAGACAGAATTGGAATGATGAAAGATTGAAATTAAATACATTAATATATATATATGTATTATTTAAGAAGGTCTTGCTTTGATTTAAATTGTGTCCACGATAAAGGTGTACTTCAGTTTCCTGAATATTGAAATGAATTTAAAAAATATAAAAATGTTGAGTTTATAATTCTTTTATCCCAAACACAGCAGAAAATTAGAATATTTGAAATAAATAACTTTTAATTATTTATTTTTTCATAATTTTTAACATTTTTTTTATCATTGCGAACATGATGTTGTTTTGATTATAAGGTTTTGATGTCTCCGAAATTTACTGGCAAAAAATATTTTTACCTGCTTTTATTAGCATTGCGTTATTATTACGTATGCTTCTTTGAAATCAGATGCGTTTTTAAAAGGTTGATCTGATTTTACCAGTATTGCTTTACTATTATGTATGTTTCTTTTAAATTGCATTTTTAAAAGGTTGACGAAGAACTATGACATTGAAGAATAGATTGATTAAAAATAAACTTAAAATTCCATCAATGACACTTAGATTTTGTGGAATGATTGTAAAATTTTATAAATATATGTATGTTTACTAGATTGAAAAATTTATATTATAATATCTTCTTTTTATTATTGGTATTTTTTGAAAATTATGATATATGATAAAAAATGTTTAATATAACAGAAATTTTTTTGATTTTGATACAATAAAGTGAATAATTTATTTAAACTCCACGTTTAATAGATTCTTAAGAAAATCAAAAGAAAATTTACCATGTCTCCTTTTATCATGCGAGAATATGATGTTGTTTTGGTTTGGAAGTTTAAATGCTTCTGAAATTTACAGGCAAAAATTATTTTTACCTGCTTTTACCAGTATTTCATAACTATTATGTATGCATTAATTATTTTTTCACAATTTTTAGCATTTTTTAATTAATTTTTTTACACTTGTATCTGATTTGTAGTAAATTACTTTTGTAATTGAATTTCGAATGAGAAATCACCCTACTTAATTGTAATCCGTGTAACTCGTACAGTAAAATTATAAATTCGAATAGCATAAAAAATATTATATTATACAATTTTATCTGGAAAACTGTTATAAAAACAGTATAATGCTATAATTTAACTTTAATTGTTTTCACAGTTAATTTTAAATGCGAGAATACATGTTATATATGTATGAAAATAATAATTTTAGAAAGAATACTTTGATTGTACCTGAAAACTTTCGAGAACGAAAAAAAGCTACTGAAATAAAAGGTTCTTTGGTACATATTTCAGCATTTATTGCTAAAATAATGTTAAGATACTTCTGGGGAATTTGATACTATAATTGATATATAAATACTTAAAAGAATATTTATTAATATTTCGTATTAGAGAACTAATTCTATATTTAGAACAATACTACAATTAATTAATAAAATACTTTTAAAAGTACTTAGAAAAATTTTTAAAGCATGCTGAATCACTTTTTGCATTTCATAATTTTATTAGATATATATTTTCTATATTCTAATGTTTTTTTTATTATTTATTTTTTCAGGTTATTCTTGCCCTCACTCTTGTTGAAGGTTGCGTCTATAAGGATAATGAATGTGCCCCATATACCGTAGTGGAAACTCACTCTGTAAGTCTCTTGTTTTAAAATAAGATTTCTGGAAAAACAGAGCAATTTTTTAAAGAATTTTTTCAATTTTTAAGCAGTTCAAATTTTCATGCATTCAACTCCTTCCAAAACGATTTAAACTTTTGTTGGATAGCGAAAACCAAGTACAAAAAAAATCATTTTAATATAACTTAAAATAACTTAACTTAAAAATACTTTAAAATACAATCTGTTTGATTAATGGAATTTAGTATAAGGTTTTGTCATCGGAATTGTAAATGCTGATTAATTTTTGATTAATAATGTCAAAACTCTCTATTAATTGTCGATCTGTTTATTTTTGCGTAGATGAACGTTATAATTCAGAAATATAGCGTACTACGTAAATTAAATTTGTTTTGGCATTTTGACAATAAAACGTTTGTTTAGTGTCAAATTTAATGCTCAAATGATTAAACAGAAGATGTCCAAAACGTATGCACACTTTTATTTATTTATTTTTGTATATGATGAGCTTTAACAAAAAACGTTCCATATTGCTACAGAATATGCTGGTCTTTAAATGATTTAACTCATTATGGTACTAATATCGTACATATTACTTTTTATATCTTTTGGAAATTATTGGCTATGTGAAAAATACATTGGAATCATTTTACATAATTTAAAATACGTTAATACTGAAATTTAAAATTTTAAGACATCGTTTTCTAAGTGAAATGGTAACCAGTAATGAATACAGATTATTACAACAATTATCATTAATTCTACGAGGTGACGAACACTGGCGATTCTCAATTCAATATAAAAGACTTTCAAAGTAGAATTCCATGTTTAGATTCCAAGAAACCATTATTAGGATTTTATCCGCCTTGTAACTTAGATGCTTCAAAAATTAAAAGCAAAACTTTTGGATTTTTATGAAATTTTGAGCCAAATTCGTTCTAAAAGAAGTCTTTTTGTCCTTCCATATTGTGCGTGTGAATATGATAATCCAAAAAGCGCATCGATCAAAATAAATTAATGTGGTCTTGACAGCAAAAATGACTTCAGGTTTTGAATAGAGTTAGTTTAAAGGAATAGGGTTAAATGTATACTCAATTTTCTTCACTGTATTATGAACCTGAACCCCAAACCCATCAATGAAAAAAAATCGACGAAGAATTTTCATGCTGCTTAGTTATTCGATATACTTTTATCTATTTAAGAATAAAATTACAATGTGTCCCCCTCCACTTGGTTGAAAATTTGTATTTAATTAAGTATTTGAAATTTATTTGGTTTGAGCAATAAGCCAATCAATAGACAAAAACATTTAGTTCTTCGAAACAAAAGAATTTAGAATATTTACCAATGAAATTTTTTTTGTCTTTTTACAGGATTATGAGGTTCGATCTTATTCTGCTATTACATGGGCGACCACAACAGAAACACACCGCTTACCTAGGGTTGGAAAATACAAGGCATTTATGAAGCTTTTCAGATATATCAGTGGAAAGAATGATAGAGGTCAGAAAATTTCACAATTATTTATGTTCATATTTTGTAACGCAAATATGTTTTGTTGCTTGTGATTTGATTTATGTTGTACCAAATGATTCAGAGCAATTGTACAATAATTTGTGAAGATCTCAGAAATGTAAAACTAAGCAATAATATAACATGGGGCATAAGCTTAATATACGATCTCTAGAAGACAATCTACTATAGAACGTACGATCTCTAAGAAACAATGTGTGGCAATGTACGGTGTGCGTACGAGGAAAAGACCTACAACAGGTTCCATAATAAATAACGACGCTTTATTTTAAAAGAAAATGGGATACATAGGTGACCAAACAAACGGAGCGTACATGAGGGGGAAAGATCGGAGAACAATTGTATACAAGCAGAAAATCAGCTATAAACAAACGTAGCAGTGCACAGCTCTCAGAGTGTGTGTATACGCTGTTGAGGCTTCGTTCAGTTTCTCGTTTGAGCTCAATTCCACTACTCTCTCCTCTGGGAGTTTTTACCTTGATAACTGTCTTTACAGCGTATCTAATACTTTAGAATGAAACTCGATCTCTAATAGAGCTGTCGTCAAGATTGTCGTATATTTTCCCCCTTTATTTCTGTCACCAAATTAGACATAAAGGCCTGGGATCAATTAGATCATTGTGTGAAACATTCGTCCTTTCCCTGCAACTAATTGTTCAGGGAAGAAATGTTACATATTTGTAATGATACAATTTCTCCCTTTGGGCATTCGAAAACTTACAAGCAACAAAATACACAAAAAGTTTAACATTAATATTTGCCTTGACATTGTTTGAGATTGTTTATTATGTCTATGCAAATTATCAAAACTATTAGACAGGAGTATTTACAGAATATTCGGTACTTACGTATTATACCATCTTCGCCAACTATCGCCAGCGGTTTAGTAACTCAACGGCGACGAATTTAAAATTGGCGATAAAGATCAGCGGATTGCCATAATTGGTGGTTTAGCAACTTATTGACGACGACTTCACATTTGGCGATATAGTTTGAAGTGCTTCTTGAATGTATGATGTTTGTGATCACATATCCCTATAAAATATTTAAAAGAATTAAAATCTGCGAAATGAAACGCTGCAGAACGATAATATTTAGATTCCACTGACATTTTTATTTTATTTTTAAAACTTGAACTTAATTCTTTAGCAGTCATTTGGAATACAAAAAAAAATGTGTTTAATATCATTGAGAATAAATCCTGCTATTAAAAGTATTGTTTAAAAGATGCTTAAAATATTTTAAAAAAATTATTTAAACAATTGCATGGACAATGAATTTTGTAAAAATCAAACTCTTGAGGTTCATAGTGGTATAAAAATGTCTTTTTTGCGATAATATACTCTTAAGTTAATGATGATAAACAAAATTTTCGATTTATTTTTATTAAGTAAAACTCTATTGAAGATTAAAAAACACTTATTAAAGAATTAACTACGATCCAATTTGATATGATCCATCCCTGTAGACTGTTTTAAACGTCTTTTTTCACTACGTGCGTAGCATGAGGAATTTGAGACATAATTTGAAGATAGTAAGCCACAATATACATATTTTCATGTAAAAATCGCAAATCCGTATAAACTTGATTTATTTCTAGATTGATAACAGTTATTCCGAGAGAGTGTGCAGACAAGTATAGTTCCTAAATTCATAAATAATCTTACAATCCTAACCATTCTGAATAATTAGGCAATGCTCATTTTTCAAGCATTTTAATTCCAATAAGGTTTTGAAAAAGCTATACATTTTTTTAAAAAAATTTCCTTATAAGGCGAATCTATGCATTCACAAATAATTTAGCGAAAATGTCAGAACTCAGACGTCAATTGTTGTTGTTATTCTACCACCCCCACACTTGGAAATGTCTAGAATTATTAAGATGTTTAATCAAACTATTGTTTCTGATACTTCCGGGTTTCTTTTTCGATTTGTTAGTCAATGAATAACGAACAATGACGTTTTTTGAACGTGGCGACACTAATGCAAAGACAACAAATTCACAGCTGAGTCGGACACAGGCAACACACAGCAGTACACTGCAACAAACTGTAGCCCACAAGTAGTAATCGATAATAATAACAACTGTAGCACACAAAGCGAATTCAGGAATTCAGGAAGGGCAATCGTCCTATCCACACTCTATGGTATCTTCAGACACCAGCGATTCTTCACTGTCTCCTCGTCTTAACTGTATTTAACTGCCGACTCACTACTTCACGACTAGCTACTCCTCACAAGATTCGATTTTGTTTCTACAATAAAACCAGCTCAATTCATCAATCACTTGAGCTCAATACTACGCTTGCGCTTCCCTGGACTGATCCACCTATTCGCCGTTGACTCTTTCCATGATTATGACTCGTTTCCCGACTGACTTCGACTTGCGACTGCCGGTCTTTCATAGTTACCGGAGTCCGGCATAGAAGGTTCTGGAAAAATCATGCACATCTCAATCCCTATTGGTTCATTCATTAAAATTCTAGAAGTTTCCAGTATTATCTATTTCGCCGCCAAATTCGTCTCCGAGTCACTAAATAATTGCCATGTTTGTCGACAATCTCTGGGTTTCACTGACTCGGTACCCGATCAGCATCTAATAGATAGCTGATCATAAAATGATCTTATCAGTGACTGTACTAACCATGTCGAGAAACAACATCACAGATTTGTAACAGTATTTAGTCTGAAAGCTGTATAATTCTATGTTGTAGCAGCGTATTTGAAAACTTATTTTTATTTTTATTTTTATTCTAATTTGTAGAACAGAAAATCAACATGACCGTTCCAGTTCGAATGAGAGCCACCCCCAGTGGAGAAGAAACAGTTTACGAGATGAGTTTTATGGTTCCAAAAATTTTTGCTGATAATCCACCTGTTCCAACTGACAAAGAAATTACTATCAATAAAGAGGGTGCTCGAATGTACGCTGTGAGGTAAATTTATTTCAATAATCCCTTGAAAAAGTTCATGCTTGATATGGTATATTTTAAGGTTTTAATCATAAGTATCTACATTTATCAAGTAAATATTTCAAAACTTTCTTTGTATGCGATTTAAAATAATATGATTCGTTTGTATTTCTGTAAATGCTCTAATTATAGCATATATTGAAAAGTCTTTCCCTATTATTATTATTGCTTCTTTGTTTCAGAAAATAATTTTTTAATTCATTTGAAGTGAACTGAAAAAATAACTGTTTCTTCCAGGCAAAGCAATAATTTAATAAAAATGATATTTCAAAGTAAAAAGTTTCGAAAATATTTTATTACACTTTAAAAAAAGTCCATCTACAGAACAATACTATACGCGATAAAATTGCATAAAATGTCTCTTTAAGTAAATTCTGACATATCCTTTAAATTATCCGATGCTTTGAACCTTAAATATTTCCTTGTTAAAGTTTAAGTGAGAAATTTAATAAGTTAGTATTGGTATAAGTTAGTATTGGTATAAGTTAGTATTGTTTAATTAATAAGGGGAATATTAAATAGAAAAAGTGATCAGTGATCTTATAGTTCAACTCAAAATTATTATGGACAGAATCACCACCTAAAGCCAGTTTGCAGACGATGTTCTGTTGTATATTCGACTTTAGATATTTGATTGATGCTCTTTTTTATGCCAGAAAATTTATATTAACCACTTCACATACAATGACGTCTCTGACACGTGCATCTAATTATTGAATTTTTAAATTTAAATCTGCAATTAAGTGAAAGTATTCAGTAATTTAATTCAGTAATTTTTTACAAGAATCACTTAGAAACTATTAAGTATGTTAAAGCTCGTTACATTATTATAGGAATGAAAGTAACAATATATATTCAAGATAGGATGTGTCATCTAATTGGGAAGTTAAATAAATTCGTATGCGAAGTAGTTAATTAAGTAGTACAATATTATGATTAATGATCTTTGCTAGAGCTAGAAACAAATACTTCGCGATCTGTACATAGTAATAAATGAAGTCTCCTGAAAGCATCTGTATATTGGAACCACAAAAACTCGAGAAATAATTAACGGGTATTGGAAATATTTATACCTTTTTGCAGAGCATTTATCGGGGAAGTTTTTAATACATTAAAACCATATCAAAATAAAAAGGGAAGGACTTTAACTTAACTGCGCATATGCAAATAGCAAGAGTTGTGGTAGGCATATGCAATATATATATTTTTTTATTTGCGTCTGATTTTAAACAGCGATTCAAATCTCATTATGCCCAAAAGAAGGAAATCCAACCACGAAATGATCACCTGTGTTTTGTTTATGGACATATATTTTTACCTTTGTAACAGTCTAAATATTTCTGAATGTGCGTTATAAAAAAATGTTTGTAGCAATTTTTCATAATTTTTAAACATATTTTTATGTTTGTTTGATGTTGCGTAGCATACCCATGTCATATAGGGGGAAGCTAGATTTAAGTTAAAGCTAATATTTCTTGTTCGATGCTATGCCACGGGCAGCGCCGTGCTGGTACTGCTGGTTAATTTATAAACTATGTGTAAAGCAAGCTGTCTTTAGCTCAGCAGTGGAATTTTCACTAATAATACCCAACATTTCCTTTTCTGTGAGCTAGCTGATATGAATTTTATTCATGGCATTTCAAGGGTTGTACCAGGAATTGGGTGTATCCCGGAATGCATCTAGTCATCTTGAAACGATGTGTAGTAGGATGCACCGAGAATGTTAGCTGTGGATTTAGTTCTATTATATTAACGTTCCATTTCATAGCAATACTAGGACTACTTTGCAATGGACCTCGTAATTTTGAACCTCAGTCAGATGACGAGGACCATGGCTGAGTTGGAGCTTCCATCCTCAGGTTTCCTCACCATATCAGAGGAAGGACGTTTGCCTCGACTGATTTAATGGGCCTCAGGCGGTTCTTCGGTTTAATCGGATCTCGAACTTGAAACCCTTCAGATTCGAAGCCGAGACCTTGCCATTAGGCCACTAAGGCCCTATTTTAGCTGTGTGTCACTGTTTATGATAAGAACTTAGATATTTTCAGTTCATATTTTTGCTTTGGACATAAAATTTGTACAGAAATCAAATGTACATAGTTTTTAATGAAATTCTAAATCCTTCAGCATATTACTATCTTCCAGATGAACATTATTTTTAAAAACATTTATGGAAAGCAAGTTTCCGAAATATGAAATTAAAACACTTTTTGTTGTAGAAGTTCAGCTTAATTCTGTTACCCATTCAAATTTTCGTTGTTGTAATAAAAATTCTCTAAAATTTTCAGAACTTTCTCTGGTTACGCTTGGAGACAGTCCACATGGGATGAAGAAGCAGAAAAGTTAAAGAACAGTGTACTTGAAGATGACACCATAGACAAGACAGAACATTATGAAGTTGGTTATGATGCTCCGTTCGATTTGTTTGACAGACGCAACGAGATCTGGATGAAGAAAACGGCTGGCCAAGAGCGTAATGAAATTGCTTAGAAACATTTACATTTAATTGTTTTAATCCAATGTGCATAATTATGTATATAAATAAATGTGAAACTCGTCAAGTAAATTGGAAGTTTTTAAAAATTTGGTGTTTATACTTACGTATGTAAATAAATATTGTTGCTGTGAATTCCACTGTGCAATACTTTTCATTCTTTCATTGATCATTACACTATTTAACTCTTCAAATCCCCCACCCCTTTTTTTAGAGCTTGAGGTATGAAATTAATTATAAAATTTATTTTATTTTCTCGAGATTGAAATAATACTAACTATTGATGAATATAAATATTAACTTAGAAGCGAGTTAACTTATTAGTGCAATTTTATCAGTTTATAAAACATTGTAAAAAGAATTTGCCATTTTACGCAAAAAAATTGAGTTATGTTGAAATTTGTCTGACAAGTGTAAAAAGAGGAAGGCATTAAATAAAATTAAATTGTACTTTTTGGTATTCAAATTTTATTTACATCTTTCAAATGATAAAATTTAGATTTTCGTTCAGGTACCAATTTTGTTGATAAAACACATTTAAAATAAGTAAACTGACGTCCTGTTACAGAGGTAGTGCGTCTTCCTCGTGGTCAGGTTGTCCCAGGTTCGAGTCCCGATTAGGCATTATTGTTCTTGTGTACTATCTGTGAGATGTGTAAATGTGTTCCCCTGAAAAAAAGGAGGCTGTACAAGCGAATGTGATGAGTGTGTAGCTAAGTCGTACTCTTGGCCCTAGTTGGTACTACTTCAAAAACAGGAAACGCTCATTCGGCTTAAAATCGCTGACGGTCGTCAGTGCGCTTCTCCATGGCAAGTACCATTAGTAACAACAGCGACACAAAATGTATAAGAAAATAAGTCTGCTAAATACGAAAGATTCATATTTTTGCTGTATACTGACGTTGTAGTCGAGAAATAAATGTAAATATTGAATTCTAGGTTTTTAATAATTGCAGCAACAATATTTCTTTCAAATCTGTAGTATTGCTTTCCCACTATAAGAATCTTATTGTTGAATAGATTTACAGATATTCTTCATCGATATTACATGGTTGAGATATCGATGACTTCAAACTTTGGCGACAAACATGTCGGACGTCTGATGATTTTGGCGAGAAAAATGAATATTCTAGAAATTGCATATTTGCGGCAATATTTCTATTAGGAATCAAGATCCTTGGATTCTTTAAGCCAATTTTGAGTCCTATCATGAAACTTGAATAAACGAGAGATAGATGAAGCTAATAAATCGAATTCCTTCTTTAAAGCGTTGATCATAGAGTGAACACTCCAGTTGCATTCAGAATCCTACAATTCGATGTTTCTGTTTTATAACAATTTGTTATTTGAGGAAAGTGGAGTTCATTTCTGCAATTATTGTTTTTGAAATTTTTTTTTCTGTTTTTTTACTGCCATCGTGTTTTGGTGCGGAATAAAACCTCGGTATCTATTATTGATTATCTTCGACTTTTATCTGTACACACATGGATAATATGATAATATTATGCGGTAAGCTATAATATAATGATATTATGAAAATACTTAAAAAAACGATGCGAAGATGCAAACTTTATTGTCTAGGAAAACGTGTATTAAATATATGCAACACAAGCTACAAATTCACAACGAATCAATTTTGTTTAATACGCTAATTTTGGGTTAAATGCAAATCTATAGACCTGCGTCAAAAAGAAAAGATGCTCTCTCAAGTTAAGCTAACTAAAGTTGCTCGTTCTCCGAACTGCGTCTTTAAATAGTGTCTCTCTAAAGTGGGTGGGCAAACTAAGAAACAGCGCACTCTTTCCAGACAACTGTGGAACTTTCTCCAATATTCCATAAGAACAAATCTTTATATCTTAGTTTCTATTACACATTTCAGCATGTAGTAAAAACCGTTATTGACATTACGTCACCCATACACTTACATCACCAAAGTAGTCAAATGTAGCGATCTTCTGTTGTATATCTCCTTAGAACGGTCTTTTCTCGTTGATGTGGGATTCCATTACAATTAATTTTACTCAATTAATATTTATATTTAAGAATTACACGAAAATGCATAAATATTTATAATATTTACATGTAATTTACACGACATTCATTACAATATTTTCATAAATAGTAAAAGGAATAGCCAAAAAGTTATAACTTTTCTCCCATTTATTTCAAGTCTTTTGTGAGAAAAGTAATTTTTTTCTTCGGATAATTAACTTTTCCTACTTACCGAAACAAACATGATTTTGTCTTAAATAGAAAGCATGTTGGAAAAAATGATTTAGTACTCAAATTCGAAAATTTAAATGTTTCTTCTTAATGAAAATTTAATTAGATGATGTTGAAGGTTAATGTTAGCATTTTTAATGTCTCTGCAGTTATTACTAGTGTGGAGTCTAGTTTTATAAAGGAATCAAATATTTACATATTAATATTGTAACGTTTTGGCATGGGCTACTGGTGAGTTGGGCCGAAGACAAAACCTGGTCTTGGAGGAATAAAAATCTATTTATCTCCAGCTATAATACATGTATATTTCGCACAGATATACCTTCTTGATTAATGATTTTACGAGCGCATAAGTCATTCAGTTCAGAGTTCCGCCAGAGAAAAGTGTTGTGCTTCAGATAAGTAAGGTGATCTCTCTCTCTCGTAGATGAAGACAGAGGGTGGAGTTCTTGAAACTCCCGCAAGATCTGGCCCGAGGTTCGGGATTCTCTGCTTGTCGATTAACATGCTGGGTTTTGTAGCGCGTAAGGTGATGAACTGGCTGGAAGAGCAACTCAGGAGACAGCAGTTCCACTAATTGGAGGTATTCCCAAAACTCGGATGAGCTTTCACACTTCAGACGAGACGCTGACTGGTTCCAAAAGTTCCGATGAACTCTACGTCGGCTCAGCTACAGGGCGTGGCGGCCTACGTACACTCCAAATTCTCTCCTGAGAATTTTACCCAGAATTCCAAGCTGAATTCTAGCGTTAATCCCCAGCTGTCGTTTCGTCAGTCCGCTCCCAACACTTGGCTTCCTCTCCTCGCTCCTCCCCGTCGGTTCCCTTTTTATCTCAGTCTAAAAAACCGGCCCTTGGTGGCAAATGACCAATCAGCATCATTCCCAACTTTTTTGATCATCTGACCCAAGTTATCTTTCCAATCACAAGAGAGGGGGAAACGGCGTCTAGCAAGGAGACGTCTTGGTTCCATCTAGTCTGCATTTTTCGCCTTTCACAAATTCCTCATTTATCTGTGGTTGCTTTCCCGTGGGAACGCAGTAGGCCATATTCCTACTTGTTACTTATCCGAAAACGTCACAATATTTTTAGGACAGTATATTTTTTGTAAATTGATAGATACATAAATCATTCAGAACACTCAGCAAGATCATTGATTCTAGAAATCTAAAATTTTGCATTTTGTTGTTTTGTAAATAATTGGTTCTCATTAAATTTTTTTTAAAAAAATCCAATTTTTAATAAATGAAAAATTAGTTAACATTTGAATATTTTTCTATTATTTCGAACCCTATTATTGCACAAAAGACATTTTCATATCAAGTTTACTAAAAAAAAGATTTTCATGGACATCAAAATTATTTCCATAAAATTCTTAGAATAATAAAATTTTTCAAAATTTATAAGACATTAACTAATACAATAGATATTTTATAGTCCTTCTATGTTAAGATATTCTGTATTTTATTTAAACATGATGTCAGCTTTCGTAGTATAAACCTTATCAAAAAATTAATAAATTTTTAATTCAAAAATATTTAATTTTCTAGGTTTGCTCGCGTAATTCTGTTTTAATTTAATGGAAATAATTTTATATTATAATTTTATCAAACTGAAAACGTAAGAAATGACTTTGAAATAGTGTTATGCAAACTCAGATAATAGAATAAATATTAACTTTAGTATGATATTTTTATATAATATTATGTATTTATAACATTTTTTTTAGAAACGAAGGCAAAAGTATAACATGAAGAAACAAACAATAAAATTAACAGCATTCTTAGTCTGCCTTTCTTTCTGCAGAATTCGTTATATACAGAATGCTAATGACGATATAATGAAGTCTAAAGTACAACGAATAGTTTTAAAAGTTGTCTTAAACATTATAGATGTTGTTTGGGAAGATAAAATAAAACAGCTAGTCTAATCATAATATTCAGATGTATAGATTGTTAATTATCGCTATTTTCATATTATGTAAAGATTCTTTAACTACTGAGTATGTTCAACAGAATACTCCCATAATAATCGAGAAATTTGAGTAGTGCCAAAAACAAAGAATAAATTTCGCTTATTCTAAAGAAAAACTTGTCATCCTGCCAAATTAACAACTTGCCTGAAATTCCATCACTAACTCTAATGACTTCGAAATTTTCCTTATGAATTTCAAAATTTAAAGTAAAAAATTAACTTTGTATTAAATTAATAATTGTTTTAATGAATAATAGTAATTCTCGCACAAGAACGATAAGAAGATGCAGACTTTATTGCCTACGAAAAAGCGTATTAAATATACTCCACACAAGCTACGAAATTCACAGCGAATTAACTCTATTTAATCATCTAATTTCAAATGATAGAGAAGCTATAGATCGCCTGGAAGCGTGAGAATAAAAGCTCTTTCAAGCTCAGCTAATCATTTAGCTTGTCCTCCGAACTGAACTGACTGTCCGCCTTTAAGGCGCGTCTTAAATAGCGTTCCACTGAAGAGGGCGAAACAAACCTAGAAAGGGCTTGTACATTACGGACGAGTCTAGAAATTTCTCTATTATCCTCTTATAGCAAATCTTTATTTCTTAGTTTCTACTACAAAATTTAGCTTATAGTAAAAAATGTTAGCAACCTGGTTATGTCACCAATGCACTTATATCGCCAAATTAGCCAAATATAGCGATATTCTATTGAAAATCTCCTTAGAACGGTATTTTCTCGCTGAAGCGCGATTCCATTACAATTAATTTTATAAAATTTAATTATTTGCAAATATTTACATCTAATTACACAACAGTTCAAAAATATTTATAAGATTTACACCTAATTTACACAAAATTCATAACAATACATTCGAAATTTCTTTCCTGGTCCTTTTATTATGGCTAATGATGCATCCCAAACCCTCCAACACGCCTGAATTGCTGGATTTTTTTCCATTCAAAAATTCACGCTTCGAATCCATCCTGTCAATTCCATTTTTAATCCAGAAAGTTCAGCCATTATTGCAGCACTAGATGTTCTCGTCGTCCCAGTAAAAGATGTCTGACTCACAGATATCTACTCTGCGCTTACATCCTTGAAAAATATCTCCATACAGTAGTCAAAAATTATTCAAAGTAAAGCTCTCAAAGCTAAAATTTGAGGCAAACTAAACACACACACACACACACACACACACACACACACACACACACACACACCTTTTTGGGGTGTGCTTGCTCACTCGAATATAGTTTGAGACGAACCTGCAGATAGTTTAGCCAAAGAAGTTACAAAAAATGTACCTTGGATTGTTGGCCTCCTGGCATAGGGGTAGCGCGTCTTCCCAGTGATCTAGACGTCTCGGGTTTGAGTTCCGGTTGCGACATGGTTTTTCTTCTGTGTTCTATATGTAAGTTGTGTGAACGTACTCATGTAAAAAGAGACTGAACAAGCGAATTTGATGAGTGAGTAGCTAAGTTGTACTCTTGGCCCTAGTTGGCGCTATCATCATAACAAGAGACGCTCATTTCGGCTTAAAATCGCTGATGCATCAGCGATCTTGTCCATAGAAACAATTACAACAACACCTTGGATTGAATGGATCTTTCCTGAAGATATTATTTAAAGCCTTAAAAGAGCGACGCATCAAATCACAATCAATAATTATCGAAACAGCAAATATTTCATCACCTTAGCAGAAATTCCTAGCTTTGAAACATTCTCTTCCTGATCAAAAAATCGAAGAGAAGATGTTTTTTTGACCAGACTAATCAGCAAAACAATTATAACGCAAGGACTTTTTAATCGTTTATTCTCGAAAAATGACCTCCTTTAGTATGAGTGAAACAGCATTAATGATATCGAACACATAATTTATTTGCGGAAAAAGTATACTTATTATAGAGACAAACCGTGATTTTTTCTACAATTTGATAAATAATATAATATTTCTTTCAAAAATGTTTTGGGAAAAATAACTGTCAACAAAACCAATCTCAAATTTCTCTTCAAGCAATGAAGCACTTCAATATCTACTAACTTAATTGAACTAATTCTGTTGTGGCGTCTATGGGTTTATCTTTCACAATCGTTACTTCCTGTTGCTTGAACTCTTTGCTTTATTGTACTATTTCATTTGAACTTAAGAACCGTGAATATGGACTGAATTGCATCAGTGAAACAGCTCTGTAATTGTTAACTGACTAAAACTTTAATTTTCTTTGTTTTGTGTGAGTGCTTGCGTGTTTGTGTGAGTGTTGTTGTTGTTAATGGCACTTGCCGTAAACAAGGTCGATGATGCATCAGTAAGTTTAACCTGAACGAGCGTTTCTTGTTTTGAAGTAGTACCAACTAGGGCCAAGAGTATGATTTTGCTACTCACTCATCACATACGCTTGCACAACCGCTTTTTACTGGCGGACACATTCATACACCTTATAGATAGACCACAAAAAAGAACAGCCATGATCTAACCCGGGACTTGAATTCGGAACGCCCAGATCGCGGAGAAGACATGCTAGACCTTTGCCAGTACACCAATTCTTGTATTTGTTTGTTTCATAACAAATACTTGATCATTACATCTGGAATCAGGTGATATTAGTTATTATTTCAATAAATTTCTACTTCTTATACTTATTTCAACTTCGTGAGTAGATTTGTTGTTGTTACTTATGGCAGTTCGGTATGAACAAGCCCCTCGTTGATATTGCAGCAGTTTATGCCGAAAGGAGCATCTCTTGTTTTAGAAGTAGCGCCAACTAGGGCCAAGAGTACGACTTAGTCTTAGAGAAAACCCTCTTACAACAAGAAGAGGTAGAACTATAAAAGTGCCTTCAAGATTTTTG
>JAOUZG010041575.1:3475946-3493310 GCA_026289955.1 Argiope argentata
TTAAAAATATAAGATGCTCTGCAAGCTACAGAAATATATATATAGAATTTGAAGCTTAAGAAAACGGTTAGTTTTTTAGAAAGCATATTAAATTTTGGTGACCCGGACGTGATTGAAGAAAAAGGTCAGTAAATTAAACTTTCGATTTCCAGTAC
The DNA here is from genome assembly GCA_026289955.1 of Argiope argentata. Taxonomy (NCBI): domain Eukaryota; kingdom Metazoa; phylum Arthropoda; class Arachnida; order Araneae; family Araneidae; genus Argiope; species Argiope argentata. Next base: position 3,476,102 of record JAOUZG010041575.1, read on the forward strand.
TTTCGTTTCTATTATGGAAGATCTAATTAAACGGCGTAGTCCAATAAGGGCTAATTTTACGAAGCGTTATAATGCGTTAACAACGGCGTTGAAAGAAGAAAATTTAAATAAGGATGATACTGAAATAAAACTGTTCTTTAGAAAGAGTTGCTACTAATTTGGCAGAATTTGACGAAATTGTATGTAAAGCATTAGTAGGGACTGAATCTGAAGAATATGAAGTAGAATATGAAAAAATAGAAGAATATCGTGAGAAATTAGAAGCTGCACGGATTCTTGTAAAAACTTGTTTAGAAAAAGCTTCTTCTATATCCGAAGTGTCGGAGTCAGTTAATGTGGCGAAGGCTAAATTAAAACTTCCCGAAATTGAATTATTTAAGTTTGGAGGTGAAGTGAAAGATTGGCTTAGCTTTTGGAGTCAATTTGGAAGAATTCACGAGGACGTTACCATCGGTGATGAAGTGAAATTTCAATATCTGATACAGAGTACTATAATAGGCAGTAGAGCGCGGGAAATAGTTGATAGTTATCCGCCAACTGCAAAAAATTATGCAAAAGTTATTGATAGCCTGAAGGCTAGATTTGGCCGTGAAGAACTTCTTGTTGAATATTATGTTAGAGAACTACTTTCATTGGTTGTAAAAAATGCTGTTAATATAAATTTGAAATTTAATATAATGCAACTTTATGACAAATTGGAATCATATTTAAGGTCACTGGATTTTATTGGTGTAACTACTGAAAAATGTGCAGCTATGCTTTTCCCGCTAGTGGAATCGTGCATTCCTGAAAATTTATTGAGAGTTTGGTTACGAAATCCAGTGAAAATTACAGTAGACAATACCGATTCTTACGGCGATAAATTGTCGCAATTGCTATTATTTCTCCGAACGGAAGTGGAAGGGGAAGAGAGGATTTTGATGGCAAAATCAGGCTTCAATTCCACAGAAACTAGGAAGCAAAGTAAAAAATATCGAGAAGTCGAAACTGTTCCGACGGCTAATGATTTGGTTTATGAAGCCAAATCTCTGAAGTCTTGTTTATTTTGTGGAAAAGTCCACAATTCACAAGATTGTTTTAAGGCTCAAAAAATGTCTTTTGATGAAAAACAAAATATTTTAAAGAAGAATAAGGCCTGCTTTACTTGTTTAAAGGTCGGACATGTTTCCAGAAAATGCAAATCTAGTGTGCAATGTATGCTTTGTCAGGGAAGACATTGGACAATTATGTGTCCTGGAAAGGTCAATAACACCAAACCTAATGCCGCAGAATCTCCCAGCACTGATGGAAATATAGTTTTATCAAATCAAAGTGAACCGGAAATTCTTTTACAAACCCTTTTAGTATTAATTGAGACGGGTGGAAGAAACAAAGTGGTAAGAGCATTATTTGATACAGGATCGCAGAGATCATACATTTTGAAGTCAACTGTTGATGAAATGAAATTAACCGCAGAACGAAGTCAAAATTTAACGCATGTAGTATTTGGCGGCGCTAGCTCCAAGAAGAAACACAATTGTTATGAACTGGCTGTGAGTAATTTGAATTTTAACTTTAATAATATCCAATTTGAATATTATTAAATCCAATTCTTCAAAAAAAATCCAATTTGATGACAAATTAAGAAAAGCATAAAATAACAGATAAAACAGAAAAAGAAAATAAAAACAGATAGAATAAATATTACTACATAATAAATGTCCGTTGACAAATTTATATTATGACATTTACCGAACAACTTAGCTACACACTCACGACATTTGCTTACACAGCCCCTTTTTACAGGAGGAGCGGGGCACAGTCACATATTTCACAGATAGAACACAGAAGAACAACATGCTCGAACCCGGGAGTCCCAGAACACGAGGAAGACACGCTACCTCTGTGCCAGAAAGCTGGCAGTGAATATATTTAAATGGTTTAATCAATGCATCTATGTTATAAAGAAAAGAAAAGAAAAAAAGCTGAATTCCATCAAAAATCGGTTCATCATTAACAGATGTTTGGCTGACTTTGATAATTTTTATCATAAAAAAATTATATCCTTCAAATCTTAGTTTTAATCTTCTCATAAAATTAAAAAAAAAAGAGTTAATTCGAAGATTTGCTGTTGTCAGTGATATTTATTTTGCTGCTGCAGAAATTTTGATTACGGTTTTAAGCTACTGCTTTAGCCATTTCAACTTCAATATCATAAACGCATGAAAATGCCACGTGATTTAAATATTTTTATAAGGTTATTTCTGCATTTGAAAACATTTTAAGACTTATTTATAACGGCGTTCAGAACAAGCTTAAGATATTTTACCTTTTTAAGATGTTGCTGAAAGTTTTATTTGTCGTAAGTAAATTTATAAAATTTATAGTTTATAGTTTTTATTATAGTTTATTTATTTTTAACTAAGTAAATTGTATCTTCATAATTATGAATTTTCATCTTAACTTTCTATATACTATAATCTACAATGGAATGGAATTGTTTGAACCCTGCATGATAAAGACGATTCATTAGAATATAGTTCGTCACTATGAATCTCAAATCCATATTAAGTTTTATAATTCCCCATTAATTGAAGTCATTGAGAAAATCTCACTTTGCTTTCAATTAAATGAACGGATGAGTATTAAAAGTATGGAGTGTTCAAATTTCAATATGTTTTGATAAGTTGACATTAGTTATCTGTTAAATCCTAGTAAACGGTACCCCTTTGGTGCCATTTTGAAAAATGTCGCCAAACATCTGAACAACTCAACAGAAACCATATCTTAAGCAACCAGCCAACGAGCGTCCATGATAGAAATGGCGTCACGATTTCTCGGTATAAAGTCGCCAAATCAAGTGGGACCGTATACTAGGATTATACCTTTGTTGATTAGGAGATAGTCAACAAAATATGTATAAGTACAAATACGTACAGTACAGACTTGTATTATACAATCGGAAAAAATGGCACCTATTGCTTCCATTAACCCACATTTTGAAGAAAAAGAATCTAATTCTTTTCCTGAAAATCAGCAATGCAATGAATATGAAAATCCTATTATTTGGCACTTTTTAGTTAGCCTGGGCCAGCGGAAAATCGCCAAATACTGTAGAATTCTATTAAATTTCTTACAGCGATTTTAAAGCGAAAAATCGGCAAATAATGTGGAATTCCGCGAAATTTCTTTGGTGATTTTTAGTTGGCACCCGGCTAATGGTAAAGTATCTAATTTATTAAAAGCTAGTTTATTTGGATTCAGCCAGTTCATTCGTAATATTGACTTAAAATTGCATATTTATAAAGCCATTTAAATGAAATATATTAATTTAAGTTCACCTTGTCGCTTGATAAGAATGAAAAAATATAAATGTAATGGAATTCAGCCTATTACAGATGACCATGAATTAAAAATTGCATACACTATTACAAATCTAAATGTCACCCTTCACACACCGAACGAATGTTCTTCAAAGACACTATGAAATACCAACGGACAAGGTCTCTCCAAAACTTTTTTGTATACTCTCAAAGAAACTTATCATGATAGAGAAGGCCTTACATAGCATAGGCGTACAAGTCAAGAAATATTAATTTTGGCGTGAATTTAGCACTTTGACTGAATCTATCGTGTCATTCTTGGCGAGTAATTTGGTGATTAATACCTGGCATGCATTAATAAAATATAAAAATTGAATTTATATTTTAGACACGTTTTTCTCAATGGATTGAACCAAAACTTTGATACAAAACTGCAGCTGTAGTCACAAAATCCCCTTCCTAATGTGAGATATTTAAGTCATTGCGTTTTTTAACTATAGCGTTTACATGTTTCTCAATGTAAATATTGACAGATAATTAACCGTAAGTGGATCTGGCTCAAAATTTGACAGATATTTACGCTATAAATGTTAAATATGTTTGTAAAATTTTATACATCTAGCTGTTTTCGTTTTGCCATTATTATGCTGACTTATATTCAAGCAGCCGGACTTGCGAACTTCTTCTGAATAGGTTTTATTCAAAATTTGATAGAAATCTGCAAATTTGTTGGGTACTTAGAATTAAACCACCGATCTTTATTGCCAAATTTGAAGGCTTTGCCAATGAGTTGCTAAATCGCCAATAACGGCAAACAGCCGTCGTTATTTTTAAAAAAATTGTGCAAACCTTAACTGTCGTCTCCCATTTTATTGGTTTCGTAGAAGTTCATTAAGCGCTTTTTCTGTTCTGACTTTTTGACTCGTTAAAATGATTAAAATTTGGGATTTGAACGATTGGGGTACGAAAAGAGAACAATTGGATTCCTGTTTGTCAGAATTCATGTGGCGCAGACTTCATAAGGAAGATTATCTGTTTATAGTAATTCTGAAAGATAAAAAAGAGTTCTGACCACCTAAATAAATTGACTCGAGGTGGTTGGCGATCGTTGGAAAATCGACTATCTAATAAGTAATGGCTCGAATTACTAGACGACCGTTGGCACATCGACGGTCTAATACGTAAGTACCATTTGTTGTAAAGACCGTATAAATTTTTAAAAATATGTATTGACCTAAACATTTGTTTTTCGAGTTCAGGAAATGTGAAGAATCGACAAAATCTCGAGTCCGAATTTTTCAATGATTATTATACCCTCTCTAGTACTTTTCCGTTAGCCGGGTGCAAGCGAAAAATCACCAAATAATGTAGAATTTCGCCAAATTCCTTACAGCGATTTTAAAGCAAAAAGAAAAATCGCCAAATAATGTAGAATTTTGCCAAATTTCTTTGCCGATTTTTCGCTTGCGCATGGTTAACGGAAAAGTACCCTCTCTCTATATTACCTGGTGCGACAGGAGAGAGCGTCACCCCCTTGGCGCACTTTTTTAAAACCGCCAACTCTCCGCGTTCTTGCGTCTTGTCTCCCGGAGGTAGATATCCTCCAACTAAAACATCGGGTTGCCATATTTGGCACTAAATCCTCCATGTGAAGAGGGGGTGATGTTCTCTATGGATCAACTTATTACGCATACGAGAGAGTAGAAAATGGAAGTTAAATCCTATTTTAAACTAATATTCAAGGAAAGCCTTTTTTTAGTAGAAGTATGCGAATAAATATTTAATGCCTTGATGGAACAGTTAAATTAATCATTGCGTTATAAAAATAAAAATATTTTTTTCAATTTATATTTAAACATAATTTTTTTAAAAAATATTAAAAGTAGAGTGAAATAGTTTGCGTAATATCATTATCACAATACTAAAAAAAGATAATTTTTTTTAGTTTTGTGATAATGATATTTAGTAAATAATTTTTGAGTGACAATATTTTGAACTTATATGGCTGAAACATTATAAATTTGCTTAATTTTAATTAACTCTCGGATTTTGAAAAGCTAAGAGATCTTTCGTTCGTCTTGAGCAGCACAGGAGCCATATTTCACCAAGATTTAAACAAAATCATAGATCTTTGTGAAATAAATACAAACTTTAATCTTTATGTATTTACGTATGTATCTTATATAAATAACTAGTGGCGAATCATTAACTGTTTGAAGTATTTACCATTTTTTGTAAACTGAACACTTTTAAATTAAAAAAAATCTTTACTGCGCAATGAATGGAACCCTATATTAGTTGAAAAATAATTCGTTTAGCTAAAATCGGAATTAATTGCAAAAACAGCCATTTATTCCGCAATAAATGAATTGCAAAAAAAAACATTTTCTGAAAGGGCGCTAATTGAGCTCCTGCCGTCAGCCTTGAAGTCTATATTAAGAATACGATCGATCAACTTCTATTTCCTGTAGTGAGGTTTTGAGGAATGAGAGATGGAGAGTTTTAGAGGTTTTATCTTAATCTTTGCATTATGAAAGACGAAAAAATTTGTAGGAGTGTAAGGCTTATTTTGAAATTTAATTATTTCGTCTTTGTTTCGTGTAAAATTGCATTTCCATCCCCTTTTTTTTTCTCATTTTTAAATTTGGAATGTTTTTTTTTTAATATCCGAGATTTTTTAAAAATAAAAATAATTGAATGAATATTTTGTTTGAGTATTTATTTTTATAATTTTTAAAAATGAGGTCAGAATTTTTGATAGTTTTATTTTTGGTACAATGTGATTATACAGAATTTTAACTTCTTATATTAATGGTGTGAAAATGAATATAAATTAAAAGAAATTATTAAAAAGATTAAATTTAATCAGAACTCAAGATCAAACTGTAAAAAAGACCATGCATTAATTTTTCCTAGATTTTGTTGTAATCAATATAATTAATGGATTCTATAAATTAAAGCTGATAAAAAGCCGACATCTGTTAGGGTTACATGTCGAAATCACAAAATTAGAAATCAAAAAATGAAACGAAATCACAAAATTAGATTACCTTAAATAGAAAGTATTTAAAATTCTTGGAGTCTTCCAAATTTTCTAGACCCTTAGACAGTTTCTTACTTTAACTAATTTATAATCTGACCCAATGATTTTTACAAATTTTATTAAAAAGAGCCATGAAGTATACAAAAATGAGAAATCTGATTGCTAGTGAGTATCAGCAAGATGGCTTTCATTTAGAATGATCACGAATCGAGTTTTGAAGCTTTATCAAAACATTTATTTTTTTTATAACCCCATGCCATGTTCTCTATTAAAGATTTATGCAATTAAATGTTTATTTGATTGTATTTTATACCATTTCACTCTCTTTGACAGAATGAAATGAAATTTAGTATGAATTTTCCTCACAACTTAGAGAATTACTTGCAATGTTGTCATACCTTCCCTCTCTTAAAAATGGGGAATGCGAGTAAAAAAAAATTACGTATTTCCAGCACAATTTTAGATAATTTCATGGCTTGCTTCTACACTATCTTAAAATAAAAATAAGCTTTTCAGTGATGTCCTTCCAGATTTTGTGAAATTATTTCTCATATTGAAATTTTTTTCTAAACTAATTTAATTATAATTTGTATTAATTCCTTTCTTTTAGTATATTTAACATTTTTTCGTTTAATTATCAATTCTCCCGGGTTTTAGCCAATGTAAAAGTTAGGTTGTTTTCTTCTCAATGAATGTGTCATGCATTCTCATTTCGATTTTTATTTTGTAACATAAGCATAATTTAATATACTAGAGTAGCAATTTTCCTTTAAATAAAACCCTTTAAAAGTGAGAACTTTCTTTTTATTATTTTATTTAATTTTGTCTTACTTTTACGTTAACCTGGCGCAAGTAAAAAATCGCCAAATAACATAGAATTGCGCCAAATTATATTTGACCAAAACTCACCAAATAATATAGAATACCGTTGACTGGTTTGTCCGTTTCGTTTGGCGACTCGGCTACCGTTTGGTTCACAATTGGCGACATTTGTGCCTGGCTAGCGTAAAAGTACAATTTTGTCTCAAATGTTAAGATTTTTTAAGTTTCTAATGCGCCTAATTAACATGCTGTGTTCATTTTAATAATTAAAATATTTTCCAAAAATATGTTTATTTTCATATGAAAGGCATTTGGCTGAATGCACGTTGCTTTCTATTCCATGAAAATTATTTAACAATGAATTATTTAAATTTTAAAGTAATTAGGCTTTTAGTAATAGTTACATCTACACGTGTTATTATATCAAGTATTTAATAAGGGAAATATTAAGTTTCTAAACCGATGAATCTTTTAGATTGTTTTATCTTAAAATTGCTAATCTCTTAAACTAAAAAAAGTAATCCCTCAAAAAGTTGCCAATGCCAGCTTCTCAATTTCAAATTTTTTTTATGGCCAAATACATTTCACCATGTACGGGAGTTAAAGTTCCACGCAATCTTTCTACATATAGGAGTATTTATACCGTTTTGTAGAGCATTCACTGGGGAAATTTTAAGTATATTATAATCGCGAGTGTTAAATGAGATTTTATTCAAAAATTCTTAAAACTATTTCAAATATTACGCAACGAAAACTTTACTGAAATAATTTTTTTGTATGTTAGACCTCAGTGGTATTTGTATATAGTGGTTTGTATATTAGACCTCAGTTCTCAAATAAAATATTCTGATAATTCTCATCAACGTGCTTTGCTATAGATACCACGAGGTGAAGACTGTATGGAGAACTTTAAACCTATTCATAATTTATCAACTCTCTATCGGCAATCTCTCGTGTACTATATGTGATTCACCATAATAAAGATGCAGACAAAATTATCGTATATTTAAATTTGACAGTTTATAATTAAATTTGAATCCGTCGCCAATGAGTTACTGAACTGTTGGCGTCGATGGTCTAATATGTAAGTGTTAAGATGGAATCATGATTTATCCCGGTACTTGCATAATAGACCGTCGATCTTTATCGCCAAATTTGAAGATGGCACCAATGAGTTGCTAAACGACCAATAATGTCAAAAAACAGCTATTGTTTAAAAAATAGTTAAAGCCATAACTGTTGTCCGCCATTTTGTTGGTTTCATTGGCGTTGACGGTTTATAGCCAATTTTGAATTCGTCGCCAATGAATTACTAAGCCGTTGGCAACCACTGGCGTCGACGGTCTAAAATCATTTTTTTAAAAATTATTATGTAAATTTTTTAAATACTGTAATACATTTATCTCTTTCTAAGAATCTTTTTTTCATAAATATTCGTTTACTGTTTAGATTGTTCATTTATTGAATTGTTTTGTTTAGGTTATTTCAATCGTCGTTTGCGCTGAAGGTTGCACTTACAAAGGTCTGGAATGTCCACGTTATACTGTTTTGGAAAAACATCTTGTGAGTAGTGTATTTGCACCGATGATTCATTTATTTCAATTAACATTAATTAGTATTTTGTCAATGCTTATACATTACAACATTTGATTTTTTGCAATATAAAGAAGAAAATTCTTATCTGATTATTTAACGAAATACCTAAATACATTTATGACATATTCAAAGGCTGATTATTTGAAGTCACGCGAGCTAAATTATTATGAGGCCTTTTCTATGTAAATTGTATTAATGATATTAATGACAAGAAAATCCGAACAAAACTTATGTGCGCATTGAAATTAATCTTTAATCTATTATTCTCCCTCCCTTCTTCCTCTTTTTTATTATAATGTAGAAAAAGTGAATTATTTCTTTCTGGCCATGTGCATTGTTTTAATCGGATTTATATTACAGTGTTCAAATATTCAAATTTCGATTTTTAAATAATGATAATTAAAAAAATCTTAGGGAAAATAATATATTTTTTTATTTGAGTTAAAAAAATACAACTTATTCAATCAAAACAAATTACTTGAATTCATAAAACAAAGATTATTTTATGAACTATATTGATTTTTATTGTAAATTGTGAACTGCCCAAGAAAAATATTCCTATTCATATTCCTTTCAATATGGAAAAATATTCCTTTCAATATCAGTGTCAATTTCCTTTATCCCATGAACTGGATGTTACGTTTCCCCTCCCCAATGGTTTCGGGATATTGTAACATGACACATTTAAAATGCACTATGTTATTACCAAATTCAGCTTCAATATCCTATGAGTAACGTTCTTCAAATTTCCGAGCATTTTTATTAATATAAATGGCTCTTTCTGGAAATTTGATCAAAAATCCAAATATGGAATCAATTTTATTATACACTTTTAACGCCACTAAAGTTCTGAGTTCAGCATATCCAACATAGGGAAATATGTTTTGACGCATCCTTTTTAATTTCCTTAAAGTACAATATTTTCCTATCTTCGAAACAACCTTTTTCCCTTTCTTCATACATCGGCCTCATCTTTGTATTGGGCATCATTGGTCTTCATCATGTAATTATTAAGCATTTCTAGTAAAGTAAAGAAACCGATATCAATTTCTGAAATTTTTCATCACATTATGGATATTACCATCAGAAACAGAAAAGAAATGTGACATTTGTCTTCATATTCGAGCACATCAGAGGATTTTGTCAAAATTGCCAATGAATGCTATTAGCAAGAAAGAAAAAGAAATATAGTGAAGGAAATGGTATTTTCATAAGGATGAAATGCCAAATGCTGCTTATGCAGCAATAAAGAAATATTGAGATTGTCACAACTAAATTGAGCAATCTCAATAAACTTTATTCAATCTGCTTGCATAATTATGCAAAGCACAGCGACTATCAATCAAAAGAAATAAAAATGTTCAAAATTGATCATCATTATGATTTCAAAGTGTTATTTTGACAATGAAATTAGTTAATAAATCACATTTTTGTATAACTTTCTAGAAAGGAGTTACAAATAAAAACTCTAGTTACTTGACACATAAAAACATGCGACTAAACTATAAAAAACATCGCTTATTTTGCAGGACTATGAAGTTAGATCGTATCCTGCACATACATGGGCTATTACAGATGAAATTAACAGACTTGGAAATGCAGCTGAACGTAAAGCTTTTAAAAGATTGACGGAATATTTTGAAGGAAAAAATAATAGAAGTAATTAATTTTTTTCGTTTAAAATTATCATGGTAATCAATGCAGGGACGCGACGAACATTTTATTTTTATGAGAGTATAAAACAGTTTAAATGCCGACTATAGTGATGAAAATTGTAGGGTAGCTTTTTTCACAATTTATTCATCATCGAATTTCTAAAAACTGTTACAACTTTGAAGAATTTGGGAGAACGTGTTTTAAAAGCTTTTATTTTCTTATTTCTTCTTTGAGAATATAATCTCAGAAATTTCTTTAAGTATTGATTGCATGCTTATTTTCTCTTCTGAAACTTTTTAATTTTTTAAATAAATCTATAGATGGTATAAGATTATCAAAGGGAATTGTGTGGTGATGATATGCTTAGTTGTGTTAGGGTGCGTTACTAATTTTTTCGCTATTTCGAATTCTACTGTAAGCAGATATTTTTTCGTTTAGTTTTTGTACCTACTACAATTTCAAGTTAATTTGCTATTTTAGTACAAATTATTTTCTGTAGATTCTTACATATGAGCATGTTTGTACTGTTATGGACATATTTTTAGAATATGAACGTTTCAAACACTTTTCACTTTTTCGAATACAAAGTGTAGAGAAAATACGGTAATTGCCAAAAAAAAATTTGAACTCGAGATTTTGACGAGACTCCATGTTTTCGACCTCCTTGTTCGGAAAACACATATTTGGAAAGTATCCGTCTGTCAGTCCGTAATAAAGATAACCCAAAAATGCTTTTCGCTAGTCGTTTAACACCATAATTGCAAAACGAATAAGGCCGGGATAGCCTGGTTGGTAGGGCGTTGGATTCGCTTCCCTTGAGCTGCGAGTTCCAACCAGCCAGTCGAATACTCTCTAGACACCTATCAAATTTGGTGCCAAATCCAGCAAGAGGTTGATCGTCTGTCGGTTTTTACTTTCAAAAACATGAACAACATGACTTAAAAACATAATGACTTAAGTATATGCAGTTTGGAATGTGATTTTGAGACCACAATTGAATATTTGTATACATTTTTATTTCAATCTATAGAGAAAAACCTCTCTAAATTACAAATTCGATTTTTAGATGCTATTAAATCGTACCAGAAATTAAATGCCAAGTAATTCGCCAAAGATAACACGATAAATTTAGTATAAATATTTAATTTATGCCAAAAGTAAATATTTTATAACTATTGTACGCCAATGTCATGTAAGGCGTTCTCTGAGAGAGAGAGAGAATATGCGAAAGAGTTTAAGGGAGATCACTCCCACTGCTTCTAATACATATTTTGATAACATGAATGGGCTGTGATAGACTTGTTGGTAGAGCATTGAACTCATATTCCTTAGGTTGCGATTTCGAACCTCAATGGAAGAAGATTCATTGAATGTATGTGGCTGGCAATCGTTAAATCTGTCGTGGTCACAAAATCCTCAATGTCGAGAGTAATACCACTAGGGATACTGGACCAGAGATGATCGTTCTTTGTTCCAGATCTAAATTACGATCTGTGGATGAATGAATGAAATGTATGAAGTCCGCTTCGTAAAAGGGGATTCGTGACGCATGTTAGCTAGAAGTCAGATTTCTGCACCCGGGTGCTCAGGGGTTTATACCCTTATGAAGCTACTGCTCCCCTCTTTCCGATGTAAGGAGGAGCACGACAACAACAACAATAACATGAATTTGGAATGCATGTATGCTATTTTTTCGAGGTTTTAGTTCTGGAATTATGCGCAACGAACGGTCAAATTTTAGACATAAGTTTGGCCTCTGGCAGAGGAAAATAAAAACTCCTTGGCTTGAAACTCTGTAGGTGATCCCTTTTGGTGAATTTTCCAACCGATTATTTTTCGTCAAAGCCAATTCTTTTTGATTTTCAATTCTTTTTTTATATTGGTGTTCCTATTCTTCCCGGCAAATGCTTTTTCACTTGTGGAAATATGAAATATTCACTCGTTTCGAAACCAGGGCTACAGGAAATATAACATCACTCTTTCTTTCTGCTTACAGTTTTGCATCAGGTCCTGTGTTAGGTTATCACTACCGATATTGACGAATAGAAGAATGGCGTTATTCCTCAGCTGCTTATTGTTTATTTACTATAAACGAATTAACAGTGGATTTCAAATGCCGAAACATCTTAAGAATCTATAACTTCAAACGAAGAACCAATTTTCATGTATTAGACAGAGGTGGAAAGGCAGAAGGGTACACTATCACAGAATTATATATTTTGGAATAAAATTTTTCTTTTTACCGTCACACACATGCATAATTATATCGCATGTTCAGTGTTCAGTAAAGAGATTGTCATTCTATTGATATACTTTTTATAACAAAAAAATCGACGCACCAAGAAGTAATTATCCGATTGCTTTGAAATTTCGTATGCATGAGTGCTTTGACCAGATATGGAAATGATTAAATTTTAGTATCCAATAAATAAATACTTTGATCTCCAGCGCATCGAAACTGAGCCTCCAGGATATGTATATAAGGAGCAATTCTTCAAGGATTGTTAAAACTTTCGAGTTGATTGCGATTCAGATTAACATTAAACAACTTAAAAATGCCTCGCCGGAGGGTTCGTGCTCATTACGAGCAATTGTAAAAGTTTGACAGAGGTCGTATCTTGACTTGAAAGAGGCCGGTTCGACAAATCGGAGATTCGCTCGTCATTTGAGTCGAAGCGATGCGGCGATTCGAAGATACTGGAAAAGATGGGTGGGAAATGGCATAGTTCAGCGTCAGGATGGTAGCGGTCGACCTAGGGTCACAACAAATCGTGAGGACAGAGTGATTGATTATAAGATCAACTGTCACAGCGCCTTCTTCATCTCTATAACCATCAGACGTTCAACCCAAACACCAGTGTCCACTATGACCATTCACTGACGGCTGAGACAGCGAAATCTACGCTCGCGCCGACCGTTACTCCACCTGCCACTCACGCCTGCACACTACCGAGCCAGATTACAGTGGTCAATGGCTCGATCAGGTTGGAATGATGCCGACTGGGGACGTATAGACTTTAGCGACGAATCCCGCTTCCAGCTGTGTCCTGACGATCATCAAGGACGTGTTTGGATACACCTAGGGAAAAGGGGAGATTCTGCTTTCACTATTGTACGTCATACCGGCTCTCAACAAGGCATTATGGTCTGGGGTGCCATTTCCTTTGATAGCCAGACCCCTTTGGTCATCATTAGAGGTACAGTTACTGCTTAGCGGGACGTCGACCACTAAGCCCTGTTTTGCTACCGTTCCTTTTACAGTACCCTCGGCTGGTTTTGCAGCAGGACAATGCCACACCACATACGGCACGTGTTGCTATGAGGGGTCTGCAAGCTTGTCAAACACTTCCTTGGCTTTCCAGACCTCTCTCCCATCGAGCATGTCTGGGATATGATTGGAATGCGATTGCATCTGCCACGAAATATTGAGGATCTAGTTCGACAATTGGAGTGAATTTGGCAGGAAATACCACAGGAGACCATCCGGAAGCTTTATCGGTCCAGGCCACGCCGTGTGGCAGCTTGTATCCAGGCTAGAGGCGGGTCAACACCTTACTGAACTTGTTACTGTAACTCCGAAATAAATCATTCAATTGTTCTGAGATTTTAACCATTTTTCTATTACGTGCATTATCTTCCTATCCACCAATTCTCGTTTCAATTGGATAACTCCTTCTTGGTGAGACGATTTTTTTGTTATAGAGTGTAGAATTTAAAAATTTTCATTAGAAGGGAAGATAAAATTTTATTCCAATCTATTTTGTTAGAAAAGACAATATATTTTGGCACTGCACGAAACTCAGTTATCTCAAATGAATTTCCTTAGGATAAAATTACTATTCTTTTTCTCCAAAATTTTGAATTATAATAATATAATTGAACTGCTATTCAGAATACATCTGATGACATAAAAAAAAGCAGCAGATAAGCAGTTATTGTTTTCACTGTTTAATCTTTCTTGTACACATTGAATAAATTTATGTTGATAATTAATAAAAACACTTTAATAAATACAAATGTTTTTATTTTTTAAATTTCAATGATTTTTAATCAGTACTGAAAAAAAAATTATTATTTTGAAATAACAAATGGATTCGACGAAACACGTTAAAATTACATTCTACACAAATTTAAATATCTCATTGATGGTTTAAGAATAAATATTTAAGGTATGCTGTTATTAACTATTCAGGTTTGAATATCCCGAAAACTTTACCTGTGAGAACCAAAATCAGTCATTTCAATAAGTATAATCACGAGGTGGGCTTTCTCATACCATCGAGTTTGGCCAAGAATCCTCCTTTTCCTACTGATATCCGCATCAGTGTTGTTCAAGAGCCTGAAAGGGTGTACGTTGTGAGGTAAGTTCCCTTAAAAGAAATTGATTTATTTTATTGCAAAGAATTAAAGTTAATAAAAGATTAAAATGAAATCTTCTACGCATATTTCAATGTATCATGGCAGAACATCATTTCTTGAACGGCCAAGCAACACGTGCTCGTGCAAGTTAAGTGATATTTTTATTCCTTTTAATTGTTTCGTTGAATGAGTCACTTTAGTATTGCAAACGATCCAAAAAACACTTTGTCTCGAATTTATTGTTTTAAAAAAGATATTTCCTGTTAATTTCATTTCATATAATCACATGCTCAAAATAACATTTTTCTAGGTTTTATTTGCTGTAGTCATTAACTTTAATGACTTAACTTAATTTTTTTTTAATCAGTGCTTTTGTAAATGCAATGTCAACGCGTTATTACAAGCTGATTTTTTTAAGATGCTCGTGCAGATAATAAAATTTTTATTTCTCGCCTACGGATTAAAAGTTTTATTTTCTGCCTATGGATTTTTGTTGATGCCAAAAACCTCATCCCGAAAACAACATGTTCTGACATGATAATAAAGGAGCAAATGAAAAACATTACTATTTCATGTGTAACAATTCTACCATCTTTGTTGAATGTATGTGGGAGTTTAACCAAACCATCTAAAAAAATTACTCTTCAGATTTCAGGGTTTTAGTGGCGTGATGTCTAGGGGCTTTTAATATTTACGGGTTAGTTTCTAAACCAAGATTAAAATAATGCAAACAAAGGATGAAGAGGCTTCTTTAAAAAAAAAAATAAAAGAATTTATTTAGAGTTAAAGGGGAACATTTACATGGGAGTATTTACAGGGAAATATTAAAAAGAATTATAACATGGAGATATTAAACAAACAGAAAGTTAGATTATTTCCTCTTAGCGGACGTTAGAAGTAGGAAAACATTATGACTGAAAACATATTACCGCGTAGCCGCATAGCTTTGCGAGCGGGGGCCGCTGACGCGTGGAGTTCCTTCTCTTTCGGATGTTAGTCGGGCCTCTGGCTCAATATTAATTGGGACAGTTTTTCAAAAGCTCGATAGATGGCGTTGTTCTGGAATGTTGTTCTAATTAAGAGTATCGTCCTCTGGGAAATGATCTAACCTTTTACAACTCTTGCTTAGAATTACATCTAACATCGGATGTAGACAAAACAAAATGAAGGCAGATGATGGTTAAATAAACTAGCTCTGTGGGATATCCTTCATATATAATGCATATTGACGAGGTTGGTGTAATGCAAAAATCGATAGAAGATAAATCCGGAAGTAATTAAAACGAGAAAGTTTTTTCTGATAATTACTGATTCCTAACAGACAAATTTTAAAGACAAACATTATCTCAATTTGTTGGTTTGCATAGTTTTTAGAAAGACTGCATAAATCATTATTTTTTGGATGTCTTTAGCCGAAAATAATGTGTAAAATTCTAGAAACAAACTATTTTTGTCTTATTGCAGGCCATTTTCTGGGTATTACACTGAACTTCTTGGCGTGCCGGACAAAACTTGGGAAGCGGAGGCAAAGAAGTTAACTGAAATCATGAAAGATGATGCTAAAGTACGGAAAACTAGTTATTACAAAGTTCAGTATGATAAACCTTCTCTGTTCACTGAAAGCCATAATGAAATATGGATGATTAAGTTAGTTGATTAATAAGAAGATACTATTGAGAGCACTAACGTATGCTTGAGCATTTATATTAAAATTTTTCGTTGGTTATTACATAACGGAGCTGTGATTTTTTGGTTAAATAATGTTTAAATTCTGCTCTCAAATCATGGTATGAAAATGGTATATGTTAGAGAAAACTAATAATAAAAAATTATAGTTTGATAAAATGTAGTAGATCTAAATTTTAATCTGGTATCGAATTTTTAAAAAATTCTTTCTCCGTTTTGGCAGTAGAAATTGAAAGTCTCTTTTTACTATAACTCTGCAAATACGAACTATGTAAAATTATTTATTTCCTGTGTATCATGGTGTTTTGAATAAAACAAAATTAAATAATCTCAGTTGTATTCATTTATTTGTGTAAAAGTGTTTTAAAGAATTCGGTAACGTCATAATCAAAATCAGCTATAGCTACATATTCGTTCAAACAAATTGAAAGATTTGATTTTATTACTTCAAATGTTTATTTAGCATCATTTTTTTCCTTTTTTTATTTCAATTATTAAAGCATTAGGGAATACTAAGTGGCAGCTTTTACTTTAGCTCCCAAACAATCATTTAAATTACCCTTCACTCATTTTTTTTAAAATCACATCTGGCGAGGCCTTTTGAAAACAGATGTGATAGCATTTCAGCTGTTACTTTCTTCCATTTTTTTTTTTTTTTTAGCATTCACTCAAATTTCGAAGAGACTGGAAATAACCTAAAAGGTTATATTGAAGAAATTCGATAAACAACTTTACATATTAAGAC
>JAOUZG010041575.1:3493320-3548147 GCA_026289955.1 Argiope argentata
CTGATCCGGTAAGTAGACTAAATATAGTAACAGAATTTCGATTCACTTAAATTATAATCAAAACAGCACACTAAATAACATAAAAAATTATTATGCTTTTTATTCAAAAGAGGTCATCTTAAGAAGCCAATGTTACCACGAAATTCATATTTTCCGGACGAAACTATACTTAATTGTTTTATGTAGGGTGCTCAGGCTTGAACTTGAATCACTCAACCTAAAATAAAAGCTTTGAAACAAATTAAAACTATCTAATGTGTTAAAGAAATAAATCAATGAGAGGTCCAGATCTTTTGTAGCCCCAAGGAGTACACATCATGAAAGTCCCTCCTCCATTATAATAAGCTGTGAATTTACTCTCAAATTTCAATACACTTTTTAACTTAATCAGCATTTCTATTAGCAGAACACACTCTACATTATTGTTTGATGATTTTTGTATAGTGTGCGAAATTCAAATTCTCAGAAAATAGCGGATATCTAAAAGCATTATTTTGTGCTAATAGGGATGTAATTATTTACTTTAATTGATTGATTCTATTTTTGTAAATTCGTGAGAATATATTTTTAATGTATTTTGATTTGTAAACCATAGAAAAAAATTAATAAAGTAATTAAATTTTTAAAAAAATTATAAATGAATTATTTTTTTACTTGAAAATAAAATTCTCTAATTACCATAAATTATAATTAAATTTTAAGAAATAAAGGTTGAAATCCATTCCTTTACAGGACCTATAGATTAGAATTTCCTTAATCAGTTAATAAATTATTAATATTCTAGGAATATTAGCAAAAAGTTATGGCTTATACTTTTGTTAAAGGTTTTAATAATTCAACTTCTGCACCTAACTATAAAAAAATTAAATTTCTTAAAAATTTATTCGACAATTCGATTAATAACATCAATTTGTAACCATTTCAGCCGAACGACTCTATGAAATTCAGACCGTATTCAGAAATATATCTCCGAAATAGATATAAGATGTGTTAATTTATATTTGTATCGACGAAATGATCTGTACCATTTCATACAGTACATTCAATGTAGTATAATTTCATCATAATCAGAGGATTAATACAGTTTTAAATATTAAAATATTCTGTCCCTTAAGTATTCTAGTTTTAAAAAAATATTGGAAAGAAAGTTTCATTTTATGAAATTTTTACGGAATCTAGAAATGTAAAGAAATTATAAATATTTTGAATATATTCGCATCATCAGCATGATAATTTTACCTTAAGTAAATCAAATTGAACTTTATTTATCTGGAGCTTTTATTAGAGCTAAATTATTGCTCTTTTCATCACCATTCATTTAATAATAGAAAGATTCAAATTTTCAGCAGATTTTAATTCTTGCTCTGCACCCAATTTCTTTCTCTTCATTTTCATGCAATGGTTTTGCGTTCCGAAATGATGTCTTTTACATTTTCTAGAAGTAAACTAAGAAATGGATAATATTATAACAGACTAATAATATGTTTAACAAGAAGACGGAAAAGGTGGGGAAAGAATACCTCAACAAGTTTGAAATGTGAGTGATAGGAGGTCAAAACATGATTGGCGTGTAGGCTGAATATTCTTGTCTTGATCACTTGGTGGAAGAATTTGAGGAATTGGGTAAACAATTTACTTCTATATAGTAGGAGATTTTGGGCCGGGATGGCCTGGTTGGTAGAGCGTTGGACTCGTACTCCTTAGGTTACGGGTTCGTGGTCGCAAAGTCTTCCATGTCGAGAGTAATGCCATTGGGGTTACTGGATCAGAGGTGATCGTCTCTGTTCCAGTTCTAAATTACGATCTGAGATGAATGAATGAGTTTGCATGAACGAAGTCCTCCCTTTAAAAAGGGTGATGACATGTGAGTAGCTAAGTCGTACTCTTGGCCCTAGATGGCGCTACTTGCAAAACCAAGAGACACATTTCTAAGGCTTAAATCCTCTGCCGATCGTATCAGAGGGGGCTTGTCCAAGGCAAGTGCCATTAGTCACAACACAGAAGATTTTGAAAAAAAAACGAGGTGCGAACCTGTTTTGAGAACTCTTCACCTTTAATTTTATTATGAATTTTGCTGAAGCAATTGCTTTTCGATATACGTTGAATAGTTTGAGGCCCACAGAAACTAAAAATTGTCTAACATGTAGAGTTTTGAGGCTTCTAGCTTCCACGCAATTATTTTGATTCTTCATTATTCCTTGAAAGGTGGACCCACTGCATCAATGTAACATATTGAATGTTATTTAATTATATATTTCTATTAGATCTTAGCTACTAGTTTTCGAAATGCATCTCATGAATTCATGGCTAAAATTTTGAATTACAATTATAATGACTGCTCTTTTTTGTATTAAAGTATGTCTCACTTTGTTGAAAGAATAATTTTTCAGTAAAGTGAGATATATTTCCGTGGGGAAGTTTCTGAATAAATGATCAATAATTTTTAATATATAAAAAAGGAGTATCTATTGGATCCTGAATGAAACTAAAATCTGCCTTTTGAAAATATGATGTTAATATTTGAAACTCGAAAGTGTTGCAGCATGCAGCAATTTCTGCTTGCTGTAATCATTCGCTTTCAACGTTGACGTCATATTATTTATTTATGTGTTATTTGCTAGTTACGAGTTCAACATGCTGATTAGTTGAATAGAAAACAATGCTATAAAAATAGATATAGATAAAATTCAATAAATTCCTTAGAAATTGAATTTCAAACAATTTAAAATCAATGTTAAAATTTCCCAATTTCGATAAAACTAACGATTACGATTAAGATTTGGAATTCCAAAATTATGGATTCACTTTAATCGCATGCTCAAAAACTACGATCAATCTGTCATTTCAAATGCTCTCTCGTTTCTTGATACACGTCAGTTTTTTGAGTGTGGGAGCATGTTATTTGAATACAATGTCACTCAGCTGTTAGTTGAATATCAGACGTTTCAATTAAGAACACATTACAATGTTTACAGTGAGAGAACATGAAAGGTATCCGCGCATCTAAAAGTTTTCTTTTTATAAATATTCTGTGTTTGCTGTGGTAAGTGATTTTCAACTATCTAACTTTGTTGTACATTTTAGAAACTACTGTTGTAAATCAATGTAATCAAATTTTGTTATAATATCGATTGCCAGTATTTGTATAGTTTCAATGAATTTAAATTGTATATATTTCCAATTTTCTTTGTTTACAAATCATTACTTCGCATATATATATTTTCAGATTGATACATATTCGCAGAAATAAACTATAACATAACGAGATCTTGTTCAAAAAAGGAATCTACTTCTTAAAAATTTATAAACAATTCTTCAAGTTTTAAATATATCATTTTATTTATGTAGAAATAATTTTATATCTAACCTTGTATATTAATCTTATTGTTCCTCATTAACTGTTATTTATTTGAAAATTGTGTTTATTTTTTTACCATATCAAACTGCGATATGTTAATTTTCTCTTAAATTAATCTTTTTAGATTATCTGCTAGTTTTTTAGCTTAAATAATTGTTTGAATTTTACACAATTTGCAAAATATGCATGAAGACACTGATGCAATCAAATCAGAATCTACATTGCGTTGGTTTATTACTTGCAATTTAAAAAGTCCCTTTTACTTATATAAAATATAATTTTTAGATAGTCTTATAGCTTGAAAGAATTCTAAATATTCTCTTAAAGTATTGGTTTTGTCAAAGTAAAGGAAAATTGCTTTCTTAACAAATTATAATCAGAAAAATTTGATTTTTGATTGCAATTGAGTTAACTTTATTTTTTCTCTCATTAAATATTCGTCAATTATCTTATTATTAACTCAATAAAAAGAGTAAAATTCTAATGTTTTATTGGTATAATCCATTTGTCAATTTATATGCAAATATTTATATTGAGAAAAAAAGATTTGTGTGAATTAATGCATATGTATCTTTGTTCTCTTTTCTAATTATTTTAATCATCCATAGATCTTTATAAAATTACACTTAATAATTACATTTATAAATAGTAATGTAACTGATTTTTTTAAATATAGAACTTTTTAATATTTGTATTGAGTACTAAGATTTCTTATTAACTGTAGCTTCTTATTTGAAGTTGTGCGACATAATTTTGCTTTATGATTTTCATTAAGATAGTAAAAAGGTAAATTTTTTTTCTATTTTTGAATGCTTGTAGCTATTCTGGAACTGAAAATATTTTTATGTTAGTTGTTTTTGTCTGTACAATGACTAATTAGTCTTGTATGTGCATAGATTATGAATTTTCAGACAATAAAATATATAATAGAATGTCTAAAAAAATAGAAATTAATATAACAATAAAAATGATGAAGGGATTTCTCTAATAATGCATGTATTATTAATAATGTATATTTGAAGTTTATTGGACAATATTTACAATTTATAAAGAATTAGGGCTCCTTCAATTAAAGAAGTATTTATCTATTTATAAATTAAATGTTTCGAAAATAAGCATGTTAAAGAATTTTAGTAATCAGAAGAAATTTTGAAATTATCGTGTGATAAATTCTTTATTTTAATTCTTAGTTTATAAAAATGGATAAATGCCACTTTATTAGGGTTTAATAAACTTTTAGCTTTCTATTTCTTATTCTTAAATTTGGATTGTGAAAATCTGTTTTGTTTAATTAGTGTTGGATTTTTCAAAAACAGATGCTCCATTTTATTCTTTAAAATTTTCTAAACATTTCTTTCTGAAATGCATTTTGTTCCCTCAACTGTAAACATTATCTTTATTTTAATCCACTTTTATTATATGTTTTTATAAAAGTTTTTAGTAATGCATTTTTTAGTATTCTATTAAAAGTTTGAATATTTTTTGAAATAATTATGATAATACTTTTGATTTCTTACATATTACTTGATTCTTTGTGTATTAGTTATGACTTTTTTGTTTTTAAGAATGTGAAACTAAATTGGATTTGACAGATCGATTAATTGCATTGAAGTGTTACAGTTGTACAGTTTTAAAACTAATAATTAGAAATCTCTAACTGTTTATATCTATAGTGAACTTAATTTTCTAAAGTCGTTATTATCAAAAAATTGATTGTAATAATTATATAACATTAAAATGTTTCCTTCTTATTTACTTATTATTTTTTTTAAATGCTGTCAGAAGATATGTTGAATACTATTTTCATAAGAGTATTTATGCTAGTGTTTAAGGCTGTGTAGCTGATTTTCTAGTATAGTTATATATTTCCTCTAGGACCTATTTATTTATTATGTTATACAGAGTAGTAATTTATGGTAATTGGATATATAAAATTAAAAAATTATTCTAATTTTAAATCGAATTTACTGTTAAATAGAAATATGTATTTTATGTTATAATTAGAATATTTTTTTTTATAAACCAGGAATATAGTTATATACTGAATAAACATAATTATCAACTATATGTTAATTTTTGTGTGTGTGTGTTAATGTTCTATGCACTTTTATTCATTTTGATATAAAAATAAATGCAGTTGTAAATAGTTTTCCCTTTTTTTCTCTCTTAAAACATCCTTGATTTTGGAATATTATTACTCATATAAAAAGTAAGAGAATTGATATTGTACAAATGCTATGAAATACTTGCATTTTTAGAGGAATTTTATATTGGTTCTGTTGGAATTTTAAGATTTTATTGAATAAATAATTATGTAAAAGGTTTAAAACTTATTAACTTTTAAGCAGATTGTTATGAGTGAGAAATACTATTTGTAACTCAAACCAATGAAATCAGATTTGCAACAGATACTTACATATTTATAGAAATTTAACAAGATTATTATATAGTGAAATATCAAAATTTTTCAAATAAAACTATATAATGTCTTTCTGTTGAAAATAGATGGCAAACTTATCAAGCTTATTAAAAATATGGTAGATATTTATTATATCGAAGAGGTATAAAGTATTTAATAACAAATGCCTTAAAATTAAAAAAAATTGGGATTTTTCACTTTTGATTGTCACTATTAATGTTTGTTCATTAATAAATTGGGAATATTTTCTTGAATGTTAAAATGACTTGAAATTTCCTATCGTATTTTGATGTAAAATTTAACAAAATGTGAAAATTTTACATTTCAATAGGAAATTGAAGATTTATTTTTTAATTCCTATTTTATTTCTGTACCTGACAGGATTTCTACTATATCTGGCATAATTTAATAGTTTTCTCTCATTAGATTAATATATTAAAAGAATTTAAATGACAATATAAATTAATTTACATCATCATTTCTGTTGTAACAAAGCTGTACTTCCAAAATTATCTAAATATAATATTTTATTTAACCTTATTTGAAGCATTTAAGGATTTTTTGAAATTTATTATCATTTGATATATTCTAATTTGTATACCTAATTTTTTTTTTCTTCATCCTTCTGTCTGAAATCTTCTTTGGGCATTCATTATAGACTTTTGTTCTTATTTATTCCATGCGTTATAAAGTCTAAGGAAATGACTACCAGCTATCTATATAGTTCTATTGTCTGTTATATTACTACTTTGAATTATTGTTATTAATATGAGGAAAGTCAAGTACTCTTCAAGCTATATTCACTTAATTGTTATTAGCATTTGTTATTAAAGTTATGTTTAAATTTACTTAATTAAATTTGATTCAAGCATTAAGTTTATTTTATTATTCAATAATTTCATGTGGAACAATAAATTGTTGTGTCAATTATATTGCCTGTAGCTACTTAATTTTTATAATTTTTTAAAATTGTTTCAATGTTTTCTTACTAATGAAGGTTTATTTAGAGGAGATGCAAACCTGCATTTCCTGAAATTATTTTGAAAGTTTGTTTACTGATTTTTAATATTTGATTACTTTTCTAAGTCAAGATTTCAATGAATTACAAAAATAGAAAATGAATGAAAATAAAAAATAAAAACAAAGAGAACTGAAAATTAATCAGCATGTAGATGGTGTTTTAAGTTGAGATTCCTTAGAGACCATAGCCACATTAGGCATCAAAACTTGCTTTCTGCATAGTAATAGAAGGTGAAAACTGAAAATATTGTTATTGTCTTTAGTGTTGGTTCAGTTATTTTGGTCACAATCTAGGTTTAGCTCATGGTCAATTCTATATTTTTTATATAGTATATCTCATGGAATCATGCTTGCTTTTGCTCTTTTAATTATTGTGGAGTTTTCTCTTAGTAATTACAAATTTTGGCTTTACTTCCTTGACAGAAACACATCTTCTTTAATAAATATTTGTCTTTTTTATTAGAAGGTCATTTTTGTATATAAAAAAAGGACATGGCAATTTTTTGAAATGCTAATAAGGAGATAATAATAAAAGTTTTGCACCATTTAAAGCTAAAACTATTTTTTTAAATGTGTTCTATTGGGTCTTTTTCTTTTGTAACATATTTGTGTCTGAACTGAAGAATTGTCATGGTTCTGATAAATATGAATACAAACAAATGGAAAATTTAATGAAATAAACTAATAAAACTCAACTAATGATATGTTTTATAAATTGCTGTCAGTTTATATAATTTCTTAGAGTATTCTGAAGTTCGTGCAAAAAATTATATAAATTAGAAGTCTTTCTCTTAGATTAGAATGACAAAATATAATTTTTCAAAATAAAATTCCTTTAATTAGATTTGATTTAATTTCGTAAACGGAATGTGCTGAATGTTGCTTTACTGATCAAAGCAATGTATTTTGTTTCTTCTTATATTCATAACCATATATTTTCATAAAGGAATAATTGATGCAAATTATGCACATCAATTAGTTGTTTCTTCCGGCTGTTTTTGAAGGGCGTTTTCCTTGTTGTTTTTGTTTCCGTTGGCGTTTTAAATGTTATGAAGCGGAGAGAAGCAGTCTCCCTCTCTTGTTTAGTGCTTATATAACATACAATGTTTTTAAATATCGCGGAAATCGATGCTAACATAAAGAGGAACGTGTGTATCGAAATGTCCACTGTTATAATTTTTTTTTGAGTTTTTTAACGTTCATTACTATTTTTCACGAACGAAGTGCAAAATTTTTTGTGAAATTTTGAGTAATAAATTTGCACGTTAAAATCGTTTGTTTTCCGCCATCTGTCTTAACTTCTTCCTTACTTCCTGCAATCTGTCAGTCTAATTATTTATAACCTTACGCATCTGATTGGTGGCCTTCACATCTACTGAATCAAAGTGACTTACTTTGTTCTAAACTACCTGATAGGTAAGGTTATAAACAAATTAAAGGTAGGAGGGGAAATTTGCATATTTTTAGTTTTAAAAATAAGGAAATCTTTAATTATGATTGATATTGTATTTTCTTTTTACGTATCCAATACTATTTTCACTAGATTTTGCTAATTTCCTAATGTGAATCACTTTTAGGCATTTATTTGATGATTGGATTTGCTTTATTATGGAACTATCGGGAATGTAGTCCAGGGGATCAGTATTGGTCTAGTGCATTCATAAGTCTGAATATTTGCTAAAAAAATTTATAATTTGAAAATGTGGGATGGAATTTTCTTTCGTCTTTAAGAAATTTAGACTTTAAAGGAAGAAGGAATATTTTAAAGGAAATTAAAAGATGAACTATAATTTTGTTCATTCTGAGTTCATTTTTTTTATTTCGCAATTTTTTAAATGTATTTTTTGCCGATTAGTTTCAAATAATTAGTTTTTCTTTTTATTACAATCCAAAGTAATAATTTACGAAATCTACTTGCAAAACAATTTAAAATAGCTTTTAGTTTGTGTTCGTATAGAATGCATTTCTATTATTTTTAACGAATTTGGAAGATTTAAAATGCCGGCTTTGCAGAATCTCATTTTATTAAAATTTTCTCAATCAATTACTTGACTTTTAAAAAGCTATTTTTTTTTTTTTTTAAAAATAAGAGCATAAAAATTAATTATACTTTTCAAATTTCTGTAATTGGAACGAAACGACCTCTTCTTTTTTCCAAGATTTCTTCTGAAGTGGAAAAAATAGAAAACCCATTTATAGAAAGTTTTACTCCTGCAAAGTTTTTTCGAAAATAGTTTTTAATTACTTTTCCCCCTTTTTATGCTGAATAATAGGTTTTGAAATTTCAACTCAACGTATTTACATTAAAATTTAATGTTTATCTAAAGCTGTTATTTTTTTTATATATATAATTAGCTGAAAGAGTTAATCTTTTTTTTTTTCGAAATTTAATCAGTTTTTGTCAATTATTGTATTTTTTAAATCTAAAGTAAGAGAAGTTTATGAAATTGCAGTTTATCCCATATTTTTGAATAAAAAGATCTAACGTTTAATTTGTAAACAATTTTAATAGGCCTCATACCTAATAAGCGAATTGCGTGTACTGAAAATTGCGGACAATTTTGTGTGAAGACACACATCCAATATTTATATCAACCGGTTTTTGACATTTTTGCTAATTTGTGTATTTCTTCAATCTGAAAAAATGGGGAGTTTCTGAAATTGCGTTTTATCCCATATTTTTTTATAAAACGAGCTAATGTTTGTAAACAATTTTAATGGGCCCCATACCTAATGGGCGAATTGCGTGTACTGAAATTTGCGGACAATTTTGTGTGAAGACACACATCCAATATTTTTCTCTGTGAATCGTGTAGAAAATGTCCCTTTTTTCAACTTTGTTTTCCTTTAGAAGCATAAATTAGATTTTTATTGTAGTCTGCCATTTTCTAACAAAAATTGAGTATCAATTCTGTAGTTAAAAACAATCACGAAGTCATTGTAGTTGACTTAAAGACTTTAATTAAATTGTGTAAGACTTTAAAATTAAATTGTAAAATTGATTAAATTGTTAATTGTAATTGAATATTGGTTATTGACTGGTTGGTTATTGACTAGTTCATATTCATTCTACACTGATATTTTATATTAAATTAAAATGGAACAAGACTTATGATTGTAATTAATATATCAATTATTTAAAGAGAATAAATCTGAGAGATTCGGCTTTTAAACACATTCAAATTTGGGAAGAATATATTTTAGTATTTCCATGCGTAAGTTAAACTAAGCAAATGCTATCGATAGCAGCATTACATAAATAACATTCGTATTCTCTTCTAAACCTAACTGTATAAAACTATGCAATTTCTGTACTCGCATTTGTAAACAATGTACTGAAATGACGGAATTTAAAACGGAAAAAACATCTCACAGTCAGGCTAGCAGACAAATGCAAGTTGAGCATTTTTGCAGTATGCAAATGAGGGGAAACTACTGATTCATGAACTTTTTTACAATTCCTTCTATTAGCTCACACTCTCCCTATATATGTATGTCTTGTTCAAATTTTTAATCGTTAATAAAATACTTTCTATTTATCCAATCAAGTTCAAGTTAATTTTTTAAAACTTGTGTGGATGACATTTGATGTTAATACACTTTTTTCGAATATTATTTCATTATTTTTTATTTATTAATTAAAAGCTAACTTTCCCGCCTTAATAATAGTTCTTTATAGTAGATGCAATTGCTAGGTCGGTATAGCCTGGTTGTTTGGGCGTTGGATTCGCATCTCTTGTATTGCGATTTCGAACCTGGTCGCAAAGTTATCCATGTTGGGAGTTATTTTACTGGGGCGGGGCTACTGAGTCAAAGGTGATAGTTATTTCGAGTGCTCAGGGGTCCATGCCCTCAGATTCCGACTTAGCCTGGTTGGGGCCCGGGGCAAAAACTTCTTTGGGCCCCCTTCTGCCTCACTACTTTAGTAATGAAGAAGATTCATTAAATAAAGAAACTTAAAATATTATTTTCAGTTTGCCCCCCTCCCCCTAATCATGTGGGGCCCCGGGGCAACTGCTTAGTATGCCCCTGCCTTAGTCAGACCCTGCATGCCCTCAGAAGCTTCTGCACCCCTCATTCCGTTGTAATGCGGAACACGAGAAAAAAAATTGTAATTATTTAATAAAAAGTTACTAAAATAATTTTTTTTCTAACTTCCTAAATTTTTCCTAATAGCCAAAGTAGGAATTGATTAAAAAAATTTTAAATTCACCTTTTTTTTATTGAAATGTACAAAATAATGGTCGTTTAAGCTCTAATTCTTCCACTTAGATTTCATATATACAGAGCCGACCTTCACTATGAAGGGGCCCGGGTGCAAAAAAGTCGTAAGTAACCCTAATTTTTTGTGGAAAAAAAATACAAACACGAGCAATGATTATTTATGCATGCTTATTTAATATGTGATTTTATTTCCGCTAATACATCAATTCATAAAAATAACAAAGAAGCAGTAATGCAAAATGCATTAATAGGAATTGATCGTTTAATTTATTTTTATTTCACTTTTTGTTTTTGCAACTTAGTATAAACAATCATACATAGAGGAACGCATTAAAAATGTGAAATTAAATGTAGAAAAAAGTAAATAGTAGATGATTTATAAGTCCATTTGAATCCAGCCTCAGACTCGACTTCTGGCATCCGTTTTCGACCGGAGTTCGCGCATTTCTTTCTGAAGGAGATTCCTATATTCATAAATTAACGTTTCTCCTCTTTTTATGGGTTTTACTACGATCATAGCCTAATGTTGATGCTCAATCACCCACGTGGAAACTTGTGTACTTTCAGCAAGTGTTAACGCTATTATTGTTCAGAATACTATTTTCTTAATCACGGCGGGAGCCCCGGTGCATAGCATCCGCCTCCCCCCTCCCCCCAGATGACCGGCCCTGAATATATACTTAGAAAATAAATATTTGTAGTTTGCGAAACTGGTAATTCATAACTGTTATAATAAAACAAAATCTTAGGTTTTAAACGGCTGTTGATGAATTCTTCGTATTCTAATTTATTGCGGAATTTCTCTGTAGAAATTAAAAAAAAATCTAAAATTTAAATAGTTTAATAATCATTATAATTTATAATGTAGTAAAGGTGGGAAAATAAAGCTGCTCCTCATATGATTTAAAGTAACTTTATTTAAATTTGAATAAAATATGTTAAATATGTCAGTAGCGTATAACAGTTTAATCCGAAATTCGTGTTCTAAATACGATTCAACCAGAACCTTTTCATACTCCTGATTTATATTAAATGCATACGGTTCAAGAGTCCTCTCGTATAATATTGTGTGGAAATAGGATTTCAGAAGAAAGTTTTATTTCTTTTCTAATTTTAAAAGGAACCTTAATCTGAAAAATTCTATTCAGATTTTTAAAATTATTAACTATTATTATTACCACTAAAAACGGTAAATAAAATCTGCTTACTACTAACAAATGTGTGTATTGTCGTATCATGGGGCAGATCGAAATTTCATCATTGAAATTTCAAGAATGACCCGTTTTTATCATTCTTGAAATTTCAATGATATTTTGTATGAAGCGCCTTGTTTATTTTTTGATAACTCTCTTGTTTAAATCAGGGTTTTTCCGTTAAAGGTTGATGTTACATTATCTATTTCAGAGAAAAGAGAGAATCGCTTGTGGCTTATCATTTTCTTTAAACAAAGTTGTTTCATTGTGATGAAACGGATTGATAAATATTTTATCGTTTGGTAATCAGAAATTAGTATGACGAGAAGAGTTGTAATAGCGGACAATATTCGATTATAAATTTATTAATATAAATTACTTTGGATGTAAAATTATGAAACGAAATTTCGCGTTAAATCGTATGGCTTTAAATTATGAATTTTTTAAAAATTATTATTCTCTTCTTTCTTTACTAAGCGATAGTCACATCTTAACATATTTTGTGCAGAACTTAAAATTTTAATTCAATTATTAGCATTTATGATGTGAAAGGGATTTCGAATTAAATAATTCGCCATCCATTGCACAAATAATAATTATTATTATAATAAAGACCTTGAATTTCTGAATTTTAGTTAGCAGTGTGCGGCGATTAACTGACTTCCCATCACATTAATAATATTCGGTTAGACATGCCAACCAATTGCATGTTATTGCAACAAAAGAGTTGTATTTACATAATAACAATGCATCTTTCTGATTAGTTAGCTATGCTTGGTAAGTGAGAAATCAATTGACAAAATCGGTCTAATTCGTGATATTTAAGATTATGTCCAACTATTAATTTGCGATATCTTTTTGTTTGGGTGTGTGCGCATGCACGTAGAAGGTAGGTGACTACTCATGACGTATTTACGAGTCTTGAGCTTTCATAGAAAATAAAAATTGGCGAAATCGGTATATAAGTGGGGCAATCTCTGCTTTAATCTTTGTCCCCCCCCCTCCTCTTCCGTAGAAAATATAGTGAAGATGATTCTTGAGATGACTGTCAAAAATGAGTAGTGATAGTGGCGTGGACAGGTGGCCATTGATATTATAACTTAAGTGCCTCTATACATTTTTGATTTACGATTGTAAAGGTCACGTACTTTCATATAAAATGAAATCTATCTAAATTGGTTTAGTAGTTAGTACTGGGGAGTGGGTTCTTTGAATTTCCATTATTTTAAATATAGAAATATTTATGTATTATGTTACACTTTATAAGATTTTCTCATGTAAAGATTACAAAAAGAAAGGATGGAAAAAAGCTGTAAACATTTCGTTTTCAAACATTTTATTTTTCATGAAAATTATTCATTTATATTTATTTTTTATGAATGTATTTTATTGATTCATGAAATTTGTTTTCGAATAAGTATTTAATAACACTTTTTAAAACCATGAATGTAGCGTGCGTATGGTAATTGCAATAAATTTGAAGTTTTCCACAGGCCGTCATTTGATTTATTTTATCGTCTGAGAAGCGTCACGTTCCATTCTTTTCTGTTTATACATTTGTTATTCATCCGCAATTGTTTACGTTTTGGAAAATTTATGCTTGTGGTTTATTGCACATTGTCTTATTCGGGCTTTTATTTAAAACTGGGGTAGTATATTCACTTTGCGCTTTGAAACGCCTTGACTCAATTTTGTGAACTGTCTCATGTACCCAGATTTTACTGTGTTTCGCCGCAATTTTGACCCTACTACCTATTTTTTATGAGTAATGCCAAAGTTTAATAATAATATGTAGTTATAAAATAATCAGAAGCTTTTGATGCTTCGAAGTACCTGCTCTTATTTTTCGTTTAATTTGTTTTGCGATTGATCGATATAAAAGTTTGATCAATTCTATCAACATTCAGAAACTTGTAAAATCGTGACTTAAGAAAAATTGTTTTGCATTAAAATATATATATATATGCATTTTTTATTTCATTTCCAATGTAATATTCTCAAATTTTTGATTTTGGATGTTTTAAAATTAAACATTAGAGATGGAATCATTGGGTGAGTATTTTGAGTATTTATCTCTAAACTATATTTTTAGATTGATTTTAGTCGCATGTATTATCATGTCAGAACATGGTATTGTTTTGGGAATGATGTTTTCTGTCATCAATAAAAATCCGTAGGCGAAAAATAAACATTTTAATCCGTAGGCGAAAAATTAAAATTGTATTATTGCGCGAGCATCTCAAAAAATAAATACATAAATAAATTAAATAAATAAATCAGTTTTTAATAACGCGTTGACATTGCATTGACAAAAGCTCTGATTTTTTAAAAAAATTAATTAATATCGACAGCAAATAAAACCTAGAAAAATATAATTTTGAGCACGTGATTATATGAAATGAAATAAATAGGAAATGGGATATATTTTTAAAAACAATAAAGGTGAGGCAAAGTTTTTTGGATCGTTTGCAATTCTAAAGTGACGCATTCGATGAAACAAGTAAAATGAATAAAAATATAATTGAACTTGCACGAGCACGCTGTGCTTGGCCTTTCAAGAAATGATGTTCTGACATGATACATTGAAATACGCATAGCAGATTTCATTTTAATCTTTATTAAAATTTGAATTATTGAATGTTGTATTCTCATAATTTCTTATGCTGTAATTGTTGCTCATAAAACAGGAATCTGTTTAAGATACATATTTTTTAAAATTAAATATGCATTCTAAATCTGGAAATTTTCATGAATTTTCCTCTATTTTCATGAAATCCGATAGTGTGATTCTCATTTAACAGGCATAAAAAGAGCAGAAGTATATTCACTAAGTAGCAAGTAAAATTTATTAATTAATTTGGTTTTATATGATCAGGTAGATGAATGAAACATCAAAGTGCAGATAAAATCTGGTAATTTTTTTTTGAAAGTTTATTCCATAATTTTTCAAACTCTTGAATAATATGTATGCAAATAGCATTATAGTTTACTATAAATTTTATTGAAACAATATTTGCATTGCTTCTGTAAATTAAATTATAAGGAGAAAAAAATATCATAATTTCTAGTAAATCAATCGTTAATGGTACCAACTCGCAATATGAGGGGTCGCAACCGAGTAATATGACCACTAAGCAAAAGTGACACTTCAGCTAGAGGGTTGTTGTCTGGCTTATAAAACTTTCACCCAGTATCTATTACCTTGGAAATGGGGGAAGTGGGAATCGCTGCTTTGATTATATTGAAATGACTTATATGTCCCTATTTGAAGTATTCATCATTCCTTTCGAGTTTAATTTAGTTATTCCTGATTGTCCCGCTCTATTTATATGCCAACAGTTCATATTTTGAAAAAATAAATTAATTAAGCAGAATTTTTTTAATTTTGTGTGAAATATGGTGTTTTAATATGATCAGTCTGGATGACTCAGTGTGAAGGATATAAGGAAATTGATACAAAAATATAGCGTTCTTTACTAACCCTCTGATGTTTTTCATTTTGTGTGTTATTACCCTTTTATTCCCATCCTAATTCAATCTCTTATTTATCTATTCGAGTTTTCGAGCATCCCAATATACATTTGGTTCACTCTTATTTCTTAACCTCTGGAAATAAGTATTGTTTGGAAAATGCGACAGGACAAATAATTACAAAGAGAGAGATAAACTTGTTTACGTGCAGTATATGTAAATAACTTCAACAAAATGCATGAGCCGATTTGTGTGTTGAAATTGAACAAGGGAAAAGGATATGACCGATAGATTTCAAGTCTATATCTTTTGAAAATGGGCGAAAATAACTTTTTTGTTTTAATTAATTTCAATTCATAAAATATACGCTTCATTAAAAAATAATATATTGTACGATTTTTGTGTGGATTTAATATACTTTCAAGTTTGGATTGAAATGGCATGATTTCAATGTGTTTTTCATTTTCGAGCAACCAATCTATTCGTTTTCAGTTTAGGGCAACTGGCAACCTGTAAATCTATTTTACTGATTGTTCTATTTTTGTTATACAATAATACAAGGTATATCATCCTTCCATCAAATTACGATTTTTGGAAACTTGTGAACCATGAAGGACTTCAGTTAAATTTCAGTTTAAAAAGTGGAATTCGTGAATATCTCAAATGTTTTATGAAATAATATCGTTTGGAGTGAGAAACGAATCGTTTAGATAAATTATTAGGACTAGAAATAAATTATATAGGTATATTTTGGTTAATATCTTCCCCTATATATGCGTTATAGAAATATTACAGTAACTATTTATTACAATGTTTTAAAAAGACCGTAAATATTTAGATCCAACTTATTTGCTCTGACTAAACATTAATACAAGTCAAAATGAGTTCAGATGAACAATTGTTCCATTTCAGACGGACATTTAAAATTTTGCAAAGACCATTTCTCTCACCAGCATATATGGATCCGATTAAATTGTTAAAAATATTGAAACTGTTGATAGCTCAAAAAATATGCGAAATATTTAGTAATCTGATACAATTTGTAGTGAAAGGTATTAGAAGAATTCGAAATTCCATTGTGCGATGTTCACACGATGAATGGCATTATGGGAAATTTTTTTTCCTTCAGATTTCATAGTAGCATTTTATTGTATTAAAGAATGTGATTTTTTTCCTTCTTTTTTTCTGATACATTTTATGGATGCCCGTAAATTTTGAATCAACCATTAGAGTTCTTTATATTTTGAACCATTGTGCCCTTCCAGCAGAAGGAACGAACAGCCTTCTCTTGCGTTCTTTCTTCCCTCCATGAGTCATTGCCAACGAGTGACTACGACCTTTTGAAATGTAAATAAATCACCCCCTCCTCATTCCATGCTCCTTCCTCGTCTCTGTTAAGGATGTCTTACAACTTCGAACACGTGCTCCTTCTTTATCAGTTATTTAGATCTGCTTAATCTGGAAGGAATAGCTCTTGAAATTAAGAAAACACTGCGCCGTATCCAAGTTTCATATTCGATAAAAATTTTCCATCTGCTGATTCAGGTAGATAAGTGGGTTTGGGTTGAACTTTCTCAGTGTTTTGCTGAGATTATTGAAAGAAAAAAAGTATTGTTTCCGTTATTTCTTCGTTTTTGATTTGCTGTTAATAAACTTAAAGGATAAGTTACTTTGTATTTGCTTTTCATGCATGTGTTTTGCTTAATGTGA
Source organism: Argiope argentata (assembly GCA_026289955.1). Classification (NCBI taxonomy): domain Eukaryota; kingdom Metazoa; phylum Arthropoda; class Arachnida; order Araneae; family Araneidae; genus Argiope; species Argiope argentata. The sequence goes on from JAOUZG010041575.1 coordinate 3,510,716, forward strand.
CTTTGAAAAAGGTGTATAGTAAAAAAATGATAGATTGGAACTGCAGTATTAAATCTGATTTAAATTTGAGCTTTGCAGGTGTTTCGTTTTGATAAGTGCGATATTAGTAAAAAAAAATACAACCTTTTTTAGATTTTAAATCAAATAGTTACGCTAAAAAAATTTCATTTTTTTATTAATCGGTAATTTATTTATTTTGTTTTATTATGAAAATGTTTCCACTTTCAATTTTTTTCCTTGTCTATCGTAAGTATTTAAATGGATTTTGTTTGAAGAAAAAGTTTTAACCCTTCGCACTCCAAAAAATAATTAGATGCAAAATTATTCACCAATTAAAAGATTTGCTTATTGCTATTTGTGCGCACAAGTGGAATAATAAAATTTAAAAATAAGAAGCATTTTAAAAAAATTTAACCACACTCTATACTTTAGGCACTAATGGAAAATTAATGCTCACTGAGTGTGTAGGCACTGATACCTCCCCCCCCCCAAAAAAATATATATATTTGGTATAAGTATAAGCCCACGTATAGCATAATGAATATAACTATAATAGTCTTAAAATAATACAGTTCCAATCGCGTTACGTGACTGTCGAAGTTTAAAAATATGCCGAGGAAGTCTACAAAACTTAATTATGATTATCAAAGATTTATGTTAAATTTTGAGGAGCCAGTGATTTATTTTTAAATACGGCTAATAAAAGAATAAAAATACATTAATATGATGTATGTATTGAGAAATTCCGAGATCCCTGCATTCAAGATACCAACTACTAAAACGAAAACAAATAGCTTTCGAAATTTTACTTCCGTAGAAATTCTTACTTATTTTGGGAATCATTTATGATAATAGAAGTAGGCATAACTCTATTGTGCAAAAATACCTCAAGGATAATAATGTGATTTTTCTAATTCAATTATTCGTATTTGCACATCATTATTATTGTATTTATTTGCATTTCATTATTAAGCATGGAAAAAGTAAATATTTGCAAACGATAGTGAAAACGGTAAAAACAAGCCAGCTGTTCATGGTATTCTTTTGTTTACATCAACATCTAATTCTGTTTATTCCATTCTTTCCAAAAAAATTTGAGTGCTGCGCATTCATCCGTTCCAACTCCAAAGCAACAAGTCGTAATTTATCGTTGAGAAGCATAATTTGATACATAGTTTCAGTCCTTTGTTAAGCCTCTGATTTTCAGAAGTCATTTTTTTTCTCTCCCAGTGCACAATTGCATTGATTCTCTTTGTACCTTACATCGCCTTTTCTGGTTATTGCTTTTTTTTCCCCCTCACTTTTTTTTTCTTCCTACTCATGCTATCTTACTTCCTGAATCTGTTTTCTTTTCATTTTCGGTTTCTGCTTGTGGCGCCGGCTGTAAGTCCTTGTCCTCCTTTATTTGCGTTTCGATTTTTCTCCGCACGTGGTAGCCTAACAAGATGGAACCAGCTTGAACTTAACTCTGCCCGCACGTATTGATTTAATCGTAGGGTATCATCCAATACAAATGCCCTGTTATTCGAGTTACTTAAAATTCCTGAGAGACTGAATGGCCTTCCTTCTAGCGTTAGCTTAATGTTTCTTAAGTTTCGGTTAGCTTGAAATTTTTAGTACAATTTTAACTAAGCTGGTTTCGCGATCAATCGCTGTCGTATTACCTATTTCTCATTTTATTATTATTTAATATATAAAAATGAATTTTTATTTATTAGTATTTCATGCGCTGCTATATCTTAAGTCCGACTGCGATGGAACTTAACCAGTTTTATTGCGTTCAACTGTTCGAATGTTATAGGCATAATACAATTACCAAATCTATATCGTATCTGATCAGAAAAAATGAATATTTGTTTGTTCATATTACATGCGCTGATGTACCGTTTATCCGATGGAGTTAAAACTTTACCAACGTATTGCTTTGAACCTAGAAAATCCATGTTTTTCACATGGCCAATCTTATACTCACGAATCGGACAGATGTTTTTCCTAAAGAGGGGGGGGGATATATCTACTTTTAAGTATATTTGAATAATTAAATTCAAAAAGTGGGATAAATATTTATATTTCTCCTTTATATATCATTCAATTTGAATAAATGCATTCATTGTCAACAAGAAAATATTCTCTTTATAATTCCTAATTATGCAAGATAGTTAATTCAAATTTCAAGCAATATTTCTAGAATTATTTCTTTTTGTGGCATCAACACGCAAGGTACTTGCTTGTTGTTTATAAAAATCCTCTAGTTGTATGTAGTTTCAGCATATTAGTTTATGTTCCATTCCACTTTTATAAAGCTCAGACTGAAAAAAGATATGAAGCGTGAAAGACACGTTTTCACTTGGATTGAAATTAGAACTTGTATTAGTTCGCTATTTCCGCAAATGCTTACAATAGAAAATTTGATACTTTTTTGAATTCTTGAATGGCATTTGTAATGAATCCATTTTGGATGAGTTATAGTGCAAAAGATACAATTAAAAATTAAGCTAATGACCTTATGTTACCCAAAAAGAACAAGGTTGGTATAAAATGCAACGCTAAATAACTAATTCCAAATCCTTTCCTCATGGAAATAATTGTTTTGCTTTAGATCGATTGTAGTTAAGATAGATTTTTCCTTTCCCAGAATGTTTAGAAAATGATGTAAGATAGAAATCTTTTAGTTTCGACCCACTGAAGAAATAGAATACTTATGCAGATATTATTTTTTAAAATTGACTCATTTTGGATTGAATCGACGTATGCAAGTTTTTTTAAATATCTTTTTAAAAATAATGTATAACGATTTAAACTAATCTGCTATTATTTAGGAATTGTTTAATTATTTTCTATATTGTTTAATTATTTTTCTATATTGGTAACGTCGTATGAGATTAAATTTATAAAAGTTTCAAAGGTATTGAGTGTTTTATGTTAGATTTCTATTATTGGACTGTGGGGAAATGATATAAGTGTAGCAAAGAAATATTTTGATGCAAAATTCATTAAAAAAATTGTTATAATATTTTATCTTTTATCCAATTACATACTGTATGGTGAACCTCCCTTTATTCCCAAAGAATTGATGTTTTGATCTAATCAACCTACGTTTTCAAGTATATTATTAAAGAAGAAAAAAAGAGTTTTGAACTCTAATATCGAAAATGTACTTTAGATATGGCGTGTTTCCGCCATATTTGTTTCCGCCATATCTTTTAAATTTTTTTAAAACTGTTTTCATGAAGTCGTGACCATGGGCTTCTAAATGTATACGAGTTTTTGTCCTGTACCCTTATTAAATTTTAATTACTTGGGCCTGATGCCAGATCCATGTACCTTTCGAACGTAACAAAGAACATGATTCTATTCTATAATATTTTGAATTAAGTGACGTTTCTTTTAAGAAATCGTTTGTAAAATATTCTAAAAATTATTTTTAGCATTTTTGCGTATGTGTATTTGTTGGATGCATTTTTACACATTTTAATTTTTTTGTCCCTAAGATTATTTTAGTTCAGATACCTCAAAAAATTTGAATGCTCGAATTTCTCTTCCAGAGATATAACCCTCCCCCTACTCCAAAAAATTATTTAAAAAAATCCACAATGATAGCTTTTGTTCTTATATAAAAGATGTCAATTCCAATTGACAGATATTAAGAGAATGTATGTTCGGCCATCTTTTTAATGTTCTTAGAAAATCTCCGTATTTCCCAAAGCCAACGGAAAAATCTTCTCAAATTATTAAATGAAGCGAAATGAGCCATGGGTGTTCAAGCGATTACATTTAACGAAATGGTTAGGAATTTGGCAGTGATACCCAGGCGGTTTTGGCGGGTTCCGTAGCTTCGTTGAACGGACATTTGTTTCCTGTCCATATTTATAGAGTTCATGCATACAGTGCGTGCAAAAAAGAATACAGGTATTTATAACATTGGCGGATACATTAATTGCTATGTTTCTTATACAATGTCAAATGAAAAATTGCTATGGAGTATTATTCTTGTGAAGTAATTGCAGCCACATGGAATTTTTTCGTGTTTTTTTTTAAATCACAATTAAAGAACTGCAAGAATGATTTAGGGCAGTAAATATATTGAAGAATCTATGAATGCGAAACAAATAATGTATTAGGAAGAAAGAAAAGGGGGGGGGGATACTGTTTAATTAATGTGTTGCAACTTGATTTATAGAAAGATAAATGCTTTGTATGTTTTGTTTATTTTAATTATGCACCTAAATGTCAGTTAATAGTAAAATCACTTGACCATTGCGGCCAGTTGGTTCACCGGACATATGGGTTGTAAAAAATTCATTTTAAATGTTTTGATATAACTTAATATCAATGTTTATATCAAATCGTGACACATTAAAGCTTTTAATATTTTTACGTATGTCCTTTTCATTGTGTATTTAAACTTTCTTAATGGAGAACAATCCCATAACATCTCAATGCTAATAAAAACAATGTACGGTTCACCTATTTTACAGCTTTCACGCTATTGTAATTTTTTTTTCTTTATTCTTGTAAACAAACCACTCAGATAAAACAAAAATCCTTCTTTAGCTTTTAACAATGGAAAATCTGGCGGCAAATTTGAAAAAAAAAAATTAAAATTCATACGACTGTTAAATAAGTATAATTAAAAAGGCAATTTATTAAACTTAATTTTTAAGACAGGGTGATTCATATATCTTTGTTGCGCACACGCGCACTCTCTCACACACACGCGCACACTTTATTATTTGTAGATATAATGCGAAAATAAATATTTATATTTTGCATTTTTTTAAAAAAAATTTGATTTATATTATTACATCTTGAGGATCAGTGAATCACTGTAGTGAGTCGAAATGATTTTGTATTTGGTTCTGTGTCTCTATTTTAAGTTTCCAAACGACGTTAAGTTGAAAACGGTAAGTTTCCCCATGCTATGAAACAACTTACCGCAAAAATGTCAAGACCACAACGTGTGATGTCTCAAGAGGATTTTTGCTTGGCACGTATTACAGTACTAAAATCTGTTATGCATGTTAGTGTGACCGGAATAACTTATTTTCAGGTTTTCTTTCTATTCCTCTCGGTTTTTTCTTCTCCTCATAAACCAATGAAAATTAAACACGATATCCAATTTTTTGCTTCAAATTTGGCAAATAAGGATATTTCTAATTAATTCGGTGATGTGAGTGATGTTCTTCGTCAGAAGCAATAAAACTCACAGCTGATAAAATACGCGTGGAAACACGTAGTTAAAAGTAGCTCGATCAGACTGGTTCGTTATTCCGAAACGTATGTCCGTCTTTGTCCCAGCTATTTTTATTTGAACTCGTTTGACGTTTTTCACCTTCTAGTATTTATTTGTTATTGTATTTTGTGCTTTGGGAGAAGAAAAATTTGAGGTTAATTTCGATTTAGTGTTACAATTTAGAGACTTAGCTTCTTAAGTTCATTCTTGGCCCTTGGATGTCTCCCTTCAGGGGAGGGGGGAGAAAGAAAGAAAAGAAAAGGAAAAAAAAAAAAAAAAATCGAGGGCCGTGATGGCCTTTTTGTAAGGTCTCGGCTCGTGAGCCGTAGTTTCTCAGGTTCGAGACCCATTTCTACTGAAAAACCGTCATGTAAGAGGGTCTGTTACACATTAAATCTGTCAGGGCCCAAACGTCCTCCCACTGGTGTGGAGAGGATGGTGCCCGCTCAGTTGTCGTCCTCGTCTTCTGATCTCAGTTCAAACTTACTAGGTTCGTCCTAAAATAGCCTTAGTGTTGCTTTTCAATGGATGTTAATGTAATTAAATTAATTCAGAAACTATTCCAGATTATTAACCTTTTCGACGTTTACTGATTTTAATAGTGAAAAAGGGTCGGGATGGCCTGGTCGGTAGAGCGTTGAATTCGTACTCCTTAGGTTAAGGGTTCGAAGCTCACTGGCCAAAAGATTCCCCTTGTGTATGGCGGCTGGTGCTCGTTAAATCTGTTCGTAGTTGCAAAGTCCTCCATCTCGAGAGTACCACTAGGGGTACTGGGTCAGAGGTGATCGTTCTCTGTTCCAGGTCTAAATTACCATCTGAGATGAATAAATGAATTTGCATGAATGAAGTCCGCCTCCTAAAAAGGGTTGTGACGTGTGGGTAGCTAAGTCGTACTCTTGGCCCTAGTTGGCGCTACTTGTAAAACAGGGACGCATTTCTTAGGCTTAAAATCTGCTGATCGTATCAGCGGGGGCTTTCCCAAGGCAAGTGCAATTAGTCACAACACTACAACAATAGTGAGAAAAATAACGAAAGATGCTAATAGAAATAGCAGGTTCACAATCACACAAATAAAATAGCAAAAGTGACTTCCCTTAAATTTTTTAAAAATATTCTTTATAATGATGGTGTTACACCAGCATAAAATTTTGAACCTTTTCTAAGGTCACGAATGCTCTAATATTTCTTTTTTAAAATCCCTCACTTGTGCGCTTTGTGTTACGTTGTATAGAATTATTATATAGAACAGAAAATAGAATGCACATTTTGAAAATTTTTTTTCAACCATTTGAAACCAAAATGTGACAAAACTGAAATTGATCACGTATTCAATTTCATTTATTTAAGCCATTTATTTCAGTTATTGTGTTTTGGATAGATTCAACCAAAATTTGGTTAGAGACTAAACTTTAAGCACTATATCAACCTGCCAAATTTTTATCTAACCAGCTCTCTAGGCTTTTAAAATAAAGTCGCGCGTGTGTGTATCTAATCAGTATGTGTGTATATATCTAACTCACTAGTTTTTTTTTTTTTTAATATCTTCGTGTGTGTGTCAATTCAGGCATCTAGTAAGGATTTTTGTGAATGGATTTTGTTAATAATGCCACATACCAAATTTCATTCGTTTAATTCTAAGCATTTTAACTCTGTAAGTCATATTCACTGATTGAAAAAACATGCAGTTCCATAACTCTTTTTCGCTCTCTGTGTTGGTTCTTGTTGCGTGGAAAATCTTCAAAATGTAGAATTCATTGTTTTTGCTACTTTTTTTTTCGAATGAAATGCTTTTTTCTCGTTTACCAGAAAGTAAAAAGTAAATGCATAAAAAAATTGTGGCAATAAAATAAACTTTTGTATTTAGTGAATGATTAAACATTTAATTACTTTTCCATGTGACAAGTATTAAATACACAGTATTCTACTTTTTAAAAAAATGCTATCTAATATTTACCAAAATACAGAAGTTTCCGAGAAATACCTTAACATTTATAAAAATTATCAAATATTTAGTTGCAAATCTGGGCGTTATAAGCAGTGTAGTATTGAAATGTACTCTGTAATATAATATATATACTGATGATGTGAGAATAAATAACATAAATAAATTGGATTATATCGAAGAAATATCAATTTAAACGTTCATTATTTTTTAAATCATTTTTTAAATGGTGTTTTGGTTAGGGGGTGTTGAATCTTGAAAGAAGCAAGATATTGGGATTTGTAGCATCAATGGCTGTTACGCCCTTATGAGGTTTTAATGTCTCCAAAATTTACGGGAAAAAAATATTTTTAAATGTTTTACCAGTATTGCATTATTATTATGTATGCTTTGTTGAAAGCAGAAGCATTTTTAAAAGGTTGACCTGCTTTTACCAGTATTGCTTTATTATTACGCATGCTTCTTTGACAGTAAATGCTTTAAAAAAAAAAAAAGGTTGACGAAGAACTATGATATCATAGCTATTATTTCCTCTCAGAATCGGTCGAGCTCCAAAACTTTGTTTGCTAGCTAGAAAAATTGAAAATAAAAGTTAAAAAAAATTATGTATATACAGAGAGAAAGAGGGGGAGGGGGCATAAGGACCGATAGAGAAGTCTCATGATTGTTTCAAACCGTTTTAAATTCATTAATTACTTATATTAAGTTAAATAAGGACTTAAAAAATAATGTTCTCACATCATAACTTGAAATTTACAATCGAAGATTTCATTTTCTTTTTTTTTATCATGTCAGAACATGATGTTGTTTTTGAGATAAGGTTTTTGGCGTTAACGAAAATTCGTAGTCGAAAAATAAAAATTTTGATTCGTTGGCGGAAAATAAAAATTTTAATATCTGCACGAGCATCTCAAAAAATCAGCTTTTAATAATGCATTGCCATTACATTTACAAAAGCTCCGATAAAAAAAATAAGTGAATGACTACCAGAAATTAAAACCTAGAAAAATGTCATTTGGAGCACGTGATTATATGAAATGAAATAAATAAGAAATGTGATATTTTGTTGAAACAGTTTATGCGAGACAAAGTTTTTTGGATCGTTTGCAATACTTAAGTGATTCATTCAATGAAACAAGGCAAATGAATGAAAATATAATTTAACTTGCACGAGCACGCGGTGCTTGGCCGTTCAAGAAATGATGTTCTGACATGATACATTGAAATATGCACAGCAGATTTCATTTTAATCTTTTTTTTTTGCGCAAACATTAAATTTAACCAATATATTTTTTCTTAAAATTTCGCTTTATTTAATGAAAATTAAATTCTGAAATCTGAAGGACCAGAATGTGGTTACTATAATGGATTGTGTGTAATAGAATGCAAACGTCGTTTTCTTGTACGATGTTTGATTGACGAGGCACTGCGACTCGTTTGCTCTTCAGAATATTCACACCCACCGCAAACGTGACGTTTTGTGTCGTTGAGAAGTGAATGCGAACTTTATCGCAATGTTGTTTACATCTTCCGCATGACGTCTTACAGCCTGACGTTGAACGGTCTGCAGATCATTGTTTGAAATTAGTTATCAGGTCGTTTTGTTTGAAAAGCTGGAGTAGTCCTGTTATTACGCGATAGAGAACGTGCTTGAATTCAGCTTGTGCGAGATGGGAGATAAAGGATGGAATCCTAACTTTTAAGTGTTTGCAGAAAAAGGGTATCGACTTTTAATTGATGCTGCAACCAAGCCTTAAAAATGTATTTTACGGTTCATGAAATTCAATAAATACTATTATTCAGTTCCTACTATTAGCTCTCTCTCTCTCTCTCTCTCTCTGTATATATATATATATATATATATAATATTCACATTTTCAGTCATCAATAAAATACTTTTTATTCATCCATTCAAGTTCAAATGCAATTTTTTAAAACTTGTAGTCTATGACATTTGATATTAATACATTTTTTCATATATTATTTCAGTAGTTTTTTATTAATTAATTACAAACTAACTTTCTTGTCAAAAATCTTCATTTTCCCGCCATCAAATAAGTAACGAATTCAATTTTTTCCCCTACGCCAGTGAGGTTAGACTTAACATGTTTTCGGCCGATTATTTCAAAATTTTGTTTATTTTTATAATGTTTGATACATTTATATTTAAACGTTAATTAATCTATTATTCGGATTCATTTTGAAGTACTTTCTGTTTGAAATAATACAGAATAAAGAAAATTAATAATTTCTAATCTGTATTGCGTTAACCCAACTGGTTTAGAAAAGTCATGCATTTTTGCACAATTAGCTTTGATTCCTCAATTGGCATTACAAATTCAACGCTAGTATAATCTTTGGATCAATTATTTATAGAAATTGCAATTCTCATGCCGGGATAGTCTAGTAGGTATGGCGTTGGATTCGCATTCCTTGGGTTGCGAGTTCAAACACCATATATAAAAAGGAGAATGGAAATTGCCAGGAAATTCACTTTCTATTTTGCCGCTTAATATTGTCATTCTGTCATATTTATATTAATTGTAATTATTTAATAAAAAGTAACTAAAATAAAATGGTAAATGGTTTTATATACCATGATATTCTCATAAATCACACACATGTAGATTTCCGGGCGGAATTCTTATGCGTATTAACTTTATGTTGATCTTCAGACAAGGGAGACGAAAGGATTCTTTAAAGAGAATCTAGTTATATAAGTGACTTATTATTCATCCACTGAGCACGTGGACGCAATTACACATTATCTTAATAATACTTCATTTGATTTTTTTAAATAGAAAAAGGGGAAAGGATCAGGAAATAATAAAACCTTTTAGAATGAAGTTACAGTGAGCTAAATTAAGACAGAACTTCAGAAATTATCTTCAATTGAAATTAAAAATTAAAAAAATATCACACACATACAATGTAATGATATTTTAAATAATTTAAATTCAAATTAATTTTCAATTTAATTTAGCCCATTGTAAATTCACTCTCTGATTTTCTTATTTCCTGAGCCATTCTACTTATTCTAGTTAATTAATTCAACAGAAGCTTTAAAATTGCTGAATCGGCTAAAAGTAGACAGATTCCCACTCTCCGAGTGAGAGGATAAAGTTTGTCTAGCTAAACACATTCCTTTAAAAGATCCCTATTAAAATCCAAAAGTATATATTCATAGGGATAAAAGCTTCACCAGCTTTGTGTCGTTTTGTGTTGTGCTCGTCGCTTCTACTTGTTCATTATGCGTGCCTCCCGTGATGGAATAAAACGAACTTAAAAATTCAAAGTGTCATCTACGTCTTTGAAACCCCCTTCTGCTTTAAAAAAATAAATAATTATATATAATTTTATGTTACTCGGGATATATAAAGTTTATCCATTACAAACCGTCGGAATAAAAAATATTAACAGTTCGAGTCTTTAATACGAACATCATAACATGATAATGTTTGAAGTTTGGGTTGACAGTATTTGTTTTATTTTTAAAATTTTCTCGTAACTATACCAACGATAATGTGTACACAAAATTTTAATCAATTGAATATCTTTTCAAGGCCCTTGTTTATAAACGCAGTTACTAAAAACAATGAAAAATATTCCGAAATATAATTACAAATATTTTTAAAATTTTATAAGGCAGAAAAATGTACTCTGTAAAATATGTTTTCACTGTTCTTGTTGTAATATTTTTTCACGATTTTAATTTGATGGAAAATGATTTTTATAAAATATATATAATTAGAGAAAAAAAATCTTAATTTTTAAAATTAATTTTTAGTTAAGGATTTATTTAAAATTTTGTAGGATAATTTCTTTGTTTACATTTATTTCTTAATTATTAACTACTTACCAAATTTAGTAATTCCAGCACAACGGTTCTACCCTGTAAAGTAATTGGAACAATTTTTGATCATGCTTGTTGCGATTTATAAATTGTTAGTCAACTTTTAAACATCATGTTAAATTTTATCTTAAATACTTGCCTGGTTTAAATTGTTTTTTTTTTAAATAAAAAGAACATTGGGCATTGTAAACAGACAAATTGCATTTTCTAATTATAAAAATATTCAAATAAATCATTTTTAAACTTTTTAAGGCACGCATTCATTAGAAGAATTAAGTCTGATGAACTGATTTTGGTGTAATAACTGCATATATCCTTATCAACGAAAGATGACGTTGTTTTCGAAAGCAATAAAATTTGAAAGTGATGTTTAAGTTTTGCATCATGAATTCAGTAATTTTTATTAATCTGAGTATGAATTAAACCTCCTAGCGATTTCGGGTTTGAAAACTTCTAATTTTTGAAGAGGCCTTGACCGGAGACCTTGACAGTTGAAAGAATAGGCCTTGAATGACGCCAGATTTCAAGTCAACTCGCTATTTGCATTCTATCACGTCAGACGTTCGTCAAGTTAATGATGCATTTTTGGAATCTTCTTTCATATTCACTATTTACTTTCCTATTCAGGATGTTACGTTGTTACAAATTTCATTCGGAAATATATTTTAGCAATATAATATTTATGTGCTCACACACCCTATAAACTTTCGTCATCCGATTTGTATGAGTAAAAATCATGCAAAATGTTCTCTGCAGAGCTGATAGTTATTCTAGAGCCAGATTTAACAGATTGTATAACGCAAGTACATATTACGAAGTGAGTTTTCTATATTTGATTAGAATTTTAATTAAAAAGTCAGTCAAAATATGAACTATTTTAGTTTCTCGTGTAAGTACTATAGTGGAAATATAATAACTATCAAAAATAAATAATTAAATTCGAACTCGATACTTTAACGGATTTTCGTGTTTTCCTGAGCACGAAAAAGGCATTTTTAGAAATGATCCGCCCAGTCTGTATGTTCCAATGATAATCCAAAGTTGCTTTGAGCTAAACGGTTGAAATTCAATATATATGTTCTTTACACTTTGCTGATTTCTTTAAGTCAAGTTCTTTTAGAGGAAGCCTGTGTATCTGCTCGAATGGGAATTAATGCGATGGTTACAAAACTTAGAGAACTAGAGATATTAAATTCGACACACAAATTTAGCATCCATAGTATTCTGTCAAACTTGTCAGTTGTACTAACAAGTTTCAGCTGTCACATTTTGAGCCATATTCAACTACAGGTTGACTGCGTGTCCATCTAAACCTCTTAAAGAAATGTTTAAACGCTATAATTTATAAATGCAATGACTTTAAATATATCAAATATTGTATTGAATTTTGTGACTACACTACAAGTGCAGTTTTGTGTCACATTTTTTGTTTCAATCAGTTGAGAAAAAAGTGTCTAAAACACAAATTTAATTTTTGAGCATTTTTAACTGCATGCCAGGGATTAATCGTCAGATAACTCGCCAAGGATGACATAATAGTTTTAGTAAAAATGCTAGATTCACGCCAAAAAATATTTCTTAATTATTTGCGACAGTGCCTTCATAAGGCGTTCTCTGGCATAAGTTTTTTGGAGATATTGGTTTGAAAGATATTATGAAAAGTTTTGGTTAGACCATTTCCATTGATTTTTTTAATAACTTCCGAACATGTTATTTGAAAAATATACAAACCCCATTTTTTACACCATTTTAAAATTAAACTTTTTTAATGATATTTCTGTTTAATTTTCCTCTAATTATTAGAATTTTTTAAAATTAAATTTCAAGTACATTTTATAGCAATACTCTTCATTCTTTTAGTGGAGATGCTTGTTTTTTCCCGCGTTACAGTAATATTAAATATATATTTTTTGAACATGTTATCCCTGCGTTGCAATTAAAGTGTAAATTTTAGAAGTAAAGAGCAGCTACTGAATTATGTCGCCATCAATTTTTCAACATTTTTGCGCCAGTAGTTAGTTAAGTTTCCTTGCAGAATAATCCCAGAAAACCCAAGATAAAAATTTTAATTAATAGAAATATCTTAATTTAATTATTAATTAAATATTTTTCATTCCTACTTTTAGCTTATGCTAATTTCTTGCTATTTGGGTTACATTCTTCGTGTTTTTTAGAATACTATCGGCAAAAATAGTCATATTGCGAAAATATAATCCAGATTTAAATGGTACTTATATGTACTGTCAGTAGATAAAGGGTTAAAAGCGAAATATTATGAAATGGCAATGTTTCTGATTAGAGTCTCGAAGTTCTTTTAATTTTGAATTTGATTTTTTTTGAATTATGGTTAATTTAAGTGCTGAACGAACAATTAAAGATAAATATTGATCTTGTTTTGAAACACGCACATACGATGTGTTGTTACGTGTTCTGTTTGAAATAGTTTATTTATTGCATTCTCTTGCCGTATTGAGGAAGATTTATCTGTACACTAACGATGAAAATCTTATGTCCATTTAACCAGTTCATCTTTGTTATTGGGCCAAAACCTTTTTCATTGGAATAGAAATGCAATTTTTGATGTTTTTTAATGATACTGATAAATACGGGCTAATGCAACCCACGGAATGGCGTAAAGAATGCGATATCCGTAATAGTAATGCAATGTGAATACTAATTTCATCGGATATTTTTTTGACCTATTTCAAACTTCAGTAAGTAGTCTTACTGTGTCATCATTTAACTTGATATTAACACGAGACTTGGGATGGATACGATAAAATGAATGTCAGAGTCTAGCATTCTTGCAATAGTTTTCATGAGAAGAAATATGGAAAGAATGATTTATCTTAGAAAAACGTATAAAATAAGAAATATGTCTTGGTTAAAAAAGAATTAATAACTGTATGACCAACCTTTCAATCTAAATAAAGTTGTATGTGTATGTGATAATTTTTACTTCTGCTAGGTAATTTCATGTATGAAATTACCTAGCAGAAGTATGAAATTACCTAGTGGTAATTTCATGTATTTGTTTGTTTTCCGATTATTAGTCATAAAAAACTATTTCTACTGTTATTGTTGTAAAATGTGTCTTTTGGTCCATTACAAAGCACATTTTTTTTGAAGAGACATCAAATTTGGCTCAAGTATACTTTGAAGGAATACTCATTCCAGTTTGTATTATTTGCTTTTGTTATTTATCTGAATGAGTCATAAATAAAAATTTAAAATCTCATTTAATAAATTAATCTCTGATTTAATAAAAATTTATTTCATTAACTCTTAGCTAGAACGGAGTTGCGACTAAAAGTATTTGCACTTCTATTTAAAATTGTCTTCTGTTTATAAATTAAGTTTTATTATTTTACTGTTCTATTTTTTAAAAAATTCTATAAAAATAGTTTTGTATTTTATTTATAGCGAAGGAAATAGTCTTTAATAATTGGGTAACTTGGTTTGATGCTATTTTTAGCTGTAAAAACCATCTCGAAATTTTTTTTAAATGCTGTATTATGAATTACATTTGCTTTTTAAAAGTCTATTTCCATACTAGTAGGACGTATAAAGTTTGGAAATTTTGATCCAAGGATTTATATATTGCTTCCACCGTTCAATTATTCATCTACATTATCTCATTTTAATGTTGAGAACTTCAATTTAATATATTTTTTTTGGCGAAGCGTATATCATGGAATCGATCTTAAATTCCACCGAAAACTGCTTTATTTGTAAATTTATTACATTTGAAGTTCCTTATTTCTGAAATGGGAGTATTTTTAATATTGCCTGTAAGTAAATTAAGTAGATTGACTATCTAGGAATTGTTCTCGTTATCTGACCATGATTTAAAATTTCTATATTCCTCACATAGTAATGTTTCATTCATCTGCCGAAATCAATCTTAACCATCAAACATAACATGGCATTTAATTGAGAAAGAAATTATATTTAATTCACTAGATGTCTGGTTTTTTGTTTGTTTGCGGTATTAATAAAATTGTGACTTTAAAGACGTGTCTTTAAATAGCTACATTGAATTTGTTTTTGTTTGCTGACCGCGAATTTATATCATAATGACCGAATTTTTGACGGCCAATTAATTTTTTTACCCATTCAATGCATTTATTTCAGTGCAGAATTATTTACCACCACGATCACAAAGAACGCTAGATATAAATGAAAATAATGACTTACGACTATAATAATGGTAACTAGTCTAGACGATAAAACAAGAATGGATATCTGATAGAGAATATGAGTCTTCTGAAAGAATTTGTATTTTTTAAAGCTGAAAGAAATCACGCAATTGAGTTAGGGCGTTGTTCCAGTTAACTTTACATTTTTTGTTATAAATCTGAACTGATGAGAAGAGAGGGAGAGAAAAGTCTCAGCAGTAGCGTGTAGAGTTCGCTATATAATAAAATATGAGCTTGTGAAAATTGATCTATTGAGTGCGAATAATTTATAGAATGAAATAAAATATATATTGTTTTGTTAGAAGAAGAGTGGTTTCCATTCAAGGTTTCTTTTCCGGTCCACTTTACCCGTTTCTATCATCTGTGCTCGAGTAACTAAGCGTGACTTCTTGTAAAGAATAGCTTTAAGTTTTAACTATCATTTTTGGGGCTCTTTGTACCATCGCTTATTCACTTACTCGTTGAGTAAATAGCCTTCTCCAGACTGTGACTTGTTAACGGACTGATCAGCATTTAGGATCTAGAGCGATTCTTTGTTAACAAAGTCTGCTATTAATTTTCACGCTTTTAATTTTTTTTACTGTCGTTTGCTCCGTGATGCATTTGATCAGCACTTTTTACTTTCTCACGTACGAATTATAGAGGAAGTATTGTAATAGTCAAGAAATTGAAACTCGAGATTTAGCTGAATCTTCACATTTTAAATTTCCATGACTTCGGATCTCCCAGTCCCCCCCCTCTTTTTAATTTATGTCTGAATGTCTGTTACTTAAAATTGCTCTGAATCAGACAGCTGAAATTTTATAATGGATTTCAGACCAAATTTGTTGATTTCTGTCAAATTTTGAACAAATTCCATCAAAATGAAGTCTGGCTGGCTGTACGAGTGCAAGTGAATTGGATAACTACAGAACGTAAAGTTCTGGACAGATAAAATTTGATACATAGGTTTAACCTGTCTGTAGATTGAACGTCTGCCAGTCTGTATTTTTTCATGCATGTAAATGTAATAATTCAGAATTGTCATGATTTAAATCAATGAAATTCAGTATATAACCTATTGACCACTCTGGTCTTTGTCAAATGGTTATTTCAGCCTGTCAAAATAATGTTATTTGAAATCTTCACTGTAAAAGATGATCTTTAGTTCTAGAGTTTCATTAAAGATCTACATTTCAAAACTATTGTTCGTCAATACCACTAATTTACGTTTGCTGCTTTACTTTAGATTGACAATTTTATGTAGGGCGTAAAATTCTGGGCAGATAAAATTTGATACACAGGTTTAGCATCTGAAATTTTGATTTGTGTCAGAATTTGAACCAAATCTGTCCGTAGATTGAACGTCTTTCAGTCTTCTTTTTTCATGCACGTAAATGTAATAATTCAGAATTGTCATGATTTAAATCAATGAAATTCAGTATATAACCTGTTGACCACTCTAGTCTTTGTCAAATGGTTATTTCAGCCTGTCAAAATAAAGATATCTGAATTCTTCAATGAAAAAGATTATCTTTATTGCTAGATTCACATTAAAGATCTACATTTTATAACTATTCTTCATCAATATCACGCAAGGCACATTTGCTGTCTTACTTAAGATTGACAATTTTAATTGAGGGTATGATAGGGAGAGAGATAAAATCTTTATTGGGGATTGACTATGCGCGAAAATTTCGTAGAGACTACTTTTGATTTTAATGGATTCATATATTATAACGACTTCTTTATAAATCTTTCAGTAATTGAAAAATTACAGATTCCCTGCTGGACAATCTCAAACGCTGTGTTCATTCATTCTAAACGATCGTTCTCATGTTGATTTGAAATAGAAATTTAGAGAGTGGAGTTACGGCCGAAGTGACGTTCATGTTATCTTACAAGAAAAATATTGCAATCGTATTAATCGACTGATGCCGATGCCCAGGCGTCAGTCTTGGCTACTGTCTCGAAAACAAAGCATATTTACCTTTATTGCGCTTAAGTCGGAAAATAATGCGAAGAAGAAAAACTATTCAGCTGACACTTTTCATTCGGTCTTTACTATTACGTCACCTGTTTATCATTGGGTAAGAACCCGTGCCTGACATCCTTTGTTTTGCTTTTAAAGCAGACGTTTATGTAACAAAGAAAATCAGATAGTCCGTATAATGTCGGTTAGGAATGCCAATGTGCTGGAATTCAATTACATTTCGTGTTTGGATTCTCTCCAGTCTTCTTCAAGATAATCTGAATCGTATGAATATGATTCTATTAAATATCAATGTCCTTCATTATAAATCCTTACGTTTTTTTAACCTTTTGTTACTTAATTCTATGTAGAAGTCTTGCAAGTTCCACTTCTCTTTCTTGTGGAAATCAATACTTAATGAACATATGATAAGAAACAAAGCGTATTGAACTCAGAGTACTCGTAATATTATATAATAATATTGAATAATTTTATTACCGGTTATCATATTCGAATCTTTTCCATTAATTGATTTTTTGATATTATCAGTATTTTTGTATTCGCCTCTGTACCGAAAGTGCTGACAAAGCTTTTGGCATTGCATTTATGATAATATGCTTAATAGAAGCATTCATGAATAATTAATTCGTTATTTACATATTTCGAACGCCTTTTCTTGTAATTAATATTTTGGATAAGATAACGTTTCAAGGTATAATTGCTGGAAAACAGTAATGTAGTCGTACATAACCTTGCTTTATTTTTTTTTAAAATCCAATTAAAAAGTAAACTTGTGGGATCCCATGAAATAATATAGCACGGTAAACACAAATTAACATAAATTATCAGTGAAATGTCAAAAACCAACGCTAAATTCCATTTTAACAGAATGTGGTCTACAAATATGTTAATAGTTTAACTTTTTGCGCTTCGATTTGATGATAAAAAACTGGCAATAAAGCACCATTTAACTGCACTTAGTCACAGCATAATACAAAGTGTAATGAAGGTAATAACTTTTTTAATTTCTCGGTATTGTGCAAATTTAAACATTTTTGAATATGGCATGCATATTTTTAATTGCATGACAGATATACCTTGTTATTGCACTGTTGGTCATTAAAAGCTCATGGATAGTTTAGCTTGTCATTTAATCTGAAAAGATTTATAAAACATTGGAATTCTCTTTAATTACAAGCCTGATTTAATTTTTTTAATAAAAAATATATGTTAAGTTAGTGTTTTTTTTCATTTAAGATAATTTTTAATAATATTTTCCGATTAATAATCGTAGATAATTTAAGTTTGCAGTCTTGCAAGACTCATATAAAGGTATTTAATTTTTTGCACTCGCTATCGTTGGCTCATCTTCTGCAACAATATATCACACTTTCTAGAATTCTTTTACTAAATGCATTTTCGAAATGCAGCAAACCAGTTTTGCAAATATATAGAAACTAGATAGTAAAATATGTAGACAGTGTTAGAAAATAGCATTGTAGTAAAAATATGTTTGAGGTGTTCGTATAAAAGTCTATACCTCAACATATGCTTCCATGTTAAGAAAGCCAAATCTCGCTTCCAATTTTTTTCGCAAAATTTCAAATTTCAGTGTTTTTAGTCAAATAACGCTATTTCTGAATTAAATGTTGATTTTCATCTACATTTAATATTAGAATGTTGATAGATAGAATAATATAGATAGATGAATCACATTTTGAAGTGTATTTTGGCAAATACCAGGGCTTGCAAATATAAGGAAACATGCACAGAATATTAAAAAAGATATTCATATTTACATAAGCATGCTATAGCGTTTTTCTGTGATTCCGACGAAAGAAATCACTTTCAGATTAAAGCTAATGAAATTTCAAACCAAATATTTTATTTAAGAAGTTTTTCTAAGCAGTTTTTGGTTTCAGATATTGAAGAATTACCCTTGGTAAATCGTGATAAAAAACTTAAAAATTTCTCTTATCCAGAAATCGTGACCGTTATATCATATGGATCATGATCACTTTTCGAAGCCTATTCCATACATGAATGTCATACCTTGTCGGCAACTTATTTACTGTATTATATTGTAATATAGTCAGTATTTTTATTCGATATTTAATCTGTTAGACAATCTTTTAAAATTTTTGTTTAGTCATTAACAGTTTTACGTTTTTTCCATTACTTTGATTATAGTTGTAAATATCCTATTTATCATTTGCGTGTTTTTCATATCCAAAAATTAACTTTTCCTTTAACATATTTTTCCTTATGCAAGTGCTGATTTTTTGTACTTTGTTTCATTATTCAGAAAATAATGTATTTTATTTCCTTATTTTCGAATACGGAACGTTTGACAGATGTTTTCAAATTTGCTATTTAATTTCTTTTCTTTAAACTTTACACAAAACTATGTGCATTTACACACCTGTCTTAGAATTTCGAGTTGAAAACCTTGTCATGTGATTTTTGTTGATTAGCTGTCGTATCTTTTGTTATGTATTTTTTTTTAATCAGTGATTTTTTTTTGTATGTGTACTTCCTTCTTTTCAGGGTGCATTTATATGCAATAATGGATTTCTTTCCATTATTTTCCAATTCTTTCCATATGGAATTTTTGAAAATAATGGAAAAAGAAATCCATAATTTTCTCGGTAGTTGTCTGCAAAATAATAATGGATTTCTTTTTCCCCAACCTAATATTTTGAGATAAAATTTTCATATGAAATAAAAATTGTCAATTGCACTCCTGGTTAGAAGTTAGGAACTAGCTCTTTTTTAAATGTGTAGTTGACTTAAAAAGTCTCATGCATACTTAGTATGCCGTTAGAATTTGTTATTTTCAACTATATCTATAAGTTCATTCACCGTAATTATTTCCTATTGTTTGATTATATCAAAACGATCTTATCATTTGATAATCCAAAGAACATGCGATTTTTCAAAGAGTATTCAAGTTGAAATTGGCTTTCAATGAGAAGAGATTTCGCGATTTTTTAAAAAAATTGTACAATTGATGCATATAGGATGAAAAGTAGTTAGCTGGGGAAGGACCATGAAACTTTATCATTCTTTTAATAGTTGACCTCTTCAAAATTTGATATTTTTATTAACAGTAGATATTTTAAAAAATAATTGGTTTAAACAATTTTTTTTTGTAATTTATAAACCGTAATTTTTTTTATGCGTATGAAGAACATAAATCGTTGCTTGCTCATATTGAAATATATTATTTGCGGCTAAATATAAGTAAGTTATTTGAAATGAAACAAAATTGTAGTTAGATTATATTTTTTTAATCCGTCTATTTATTGAGTCGATGCTATTTAAAATCTACCGACAGATGTTTTTCTTCCTCAAATGGGTAGTGCTCATTCTGCAGACTACCTTGATGAAAAAACCCTGATCTTCGATTCTCTCTCGCCGTATTTTTTAATTTTGGCTGTAGGCCAAGAAGGCGACGGTCTGTCGAGGCCGTTTTATTTGTGGAATGCCGCGTGGTTTTACTTTGACAAAAGAATTTCTCTCTCATTTTTTGCACACTACCATGCGTTTAGAGTTACAATTTATGCATTATGTCTGAAAAATCTCATTGTGAAAAGGGATTCAAGCGTATAAAGAGCATTTGATTTCAAATGGACTTCTCTCCATTGTTGTTTGTCTTAATTCAATTGACCAAAAGACCTTTTTTTCCCACTTTCTTTTCAGTATTTATTATATGCTTTACTTTTCCAAACGAGAAGATTCTAAATATTCAGTTTCTACATTCCATTCGATCTCAATATGCTTTACGGTTCTCAAAACTTGAACAATGAATGAAAGAATAGCATTAACCATTATTCTTATTATTTAGTTTTTAAAAAGTTTTGTTGATTTTAATTAAGTTTTTTTGATACATTTTTATTCTAGAATTTTTACATTTTTGTGTTTATAACTTGTTGATATTTAGTCTAATTTCGATTAGTTTAAGTTTTCATTAAAAAACAAATTTTCATTTTTATTTTAAGTAATAACGTTGGTAAAGAAAATCTTTCATTATTAGATAATCTATAAGAAAAGGAAAAAACGAGGTACTTTTTCGTTAGCCTGGCGACAGCGAAAAATCGCCAAATATGGTAGAATTCCGCCAAATTTCTTAGTGCTTTTAAAGCAAAATGTAGAATTTCTTGGGCGATTTTTTGCTGCTGCCCGGCTAACGAAAAAGTACGAAAAAAAGGAAGAAAGAAAGATTTTTGCCGAATATTTATTATTTAAAACAGAATTTTCAAAGGGGGGAAAAGAAAAAGGAAGAGAACAGGTAAACAAGGTCTATATACGTATTCAGAAAATACCTGCATATGCCGAACATTTATGTTAGTGTGTGCCAGCTTTTCATTCCCATGAATAAATACTACTTCCGTATCACTGTGTAAATAGCTTCAACTGCCAACAGCACCTAGCCATTGTTGGGTTCGAATGGTGCCATGGTCAATTGGCTGACGTCCAAAGGTTAACGTTTGCTGCCGCCGGGTTATTTTGTTTTGTAGCATGCGATTTTGACAGACGGAAGCCGGCTTTCCGTTCTTGATATTTGAATGTTTTCCGATTTATAAATAATGCTGTTGAGGATTTATTACTACTAGATGAGTATTTAATATACTTGATTTTAAAAAAAATAATCTCTGTCAGTTTAAATTTTTTCTCTTTTGATTTATACTATGCTGGAATTATCATTAATATTTTTATTTTAGATCATCCATTTCTATACTTTTAAGAGATTTAAGGAGATCTGATTTTTTTTGTTGCTGTTGTGGAGTTTTAAATTAATAATTAGTTTGAATTAGGTATTCGGCTCATTTCTATTTCTTACTGAATTCTTAAACTTTTATAATTCTAAATACTTCGTATTTCTTTTTAAAGATTCTGATTTGATTCTGAGTGTTGCTTATTAAGTGAAATCTGTGCAGATATGTGTGTGTGTGTGTGTTTTTAAAGATATTAATACATTATTCGCTTTTTCAAATTAAATAGTTTGATTTAGCAGCTAAAAAATTAAGTTTTTCACTTCCCAAATTATTATATAGAGACTTTTCCATGACGCTAAATTCCCTAACATCTGGTCGGTTTTACTTATTGTGGATATTTTATTTTATAGAAATATTTTTAATAGTTGATTTAGAAATCACGGCAATTCTAATTTTCAAAATAATACTTTTAATATTATTTTTATAGTTAATCAATTTAATTTCAATAAAGACTCCTTTAAAATTTATAGGTTATTTTAAATGTTTATCACATTTTAGGGAAAGAGAAGGTAACAAATATTGCATAATGTTGATGAAATTTAGTATAGTTGAAGAATAATGGATGAGATGTTCTCATAATTTTCATTTTTTTTTCTTTAATATTCAAGCTGTAATTATAGCTTTCATTGGAGGATATGTTTTGAAAAGATAAAGCATTTTTTTGTGCTAAAGCTGACAAACAAAAATTATTTAAATTTTCCCTTTAACCTTCTGTATTTATAATGTAAGTTATATGCTTTTATTTTCTGTATGGAATCTAACAAAATATCTTACCAATGATAATTTCCTTTTAAAAATAAGGACAGTGAATCAAAATATTTGTCATCTACAAAGCTAACTAATAAAAAATAATATCTATGGTAACGTTGTTGAGTTTATTCTGTATTAGTTTAACATATTGAAAGTGTATTTTGCGGTAATATTAAGAAAAATATTATTACAGAGACAAGAATTGTGAAAACTTTTACTCACAAAAAACCCATGTACTTATACAAAAAGAATTTGAGTTTAATATTACAATTTTCAACATTTTTTCTTTCTTTTGCTACAAAAAAAAAATGTTATTTTTATGTTATTTTTTGTCACTAAATGTTTACTAATAGATTAATGTATTTTACAGGTTACCTAATTACTGTGATATAAAACAGAATGAGGCAGATAGCAGCATTCAAATTCCCGAAACTGTACCCGTTGATCCTAGTGGAATTGAGCATGTATCCCCCAAGCAAGAAAAAGTGAGCAAGCAATATCTTCATTTATATATTAAATTTTTTGAAGTGATTTATTTTAATGACTCAAAACTAATGTCTATTGTTTCATGAATCTTCATTTCAGATATGTTGCTGGTTATTGGAGTATCTACAGGTTTAATTTAAAATTATTTTTCTAAGGAATTTATCTAATTATTATTATTATTATAACTATCAAATCTTTTCTAAAGGATAGATTGATTTAATGACAGCTATTTCGATTATGGTTTAATCTGGTTTGTAGTTGAGTCATATGAAGTAAATGTATATATTTTTATGAAATCATTTTTTTAAAAAATGCACTTAAAAATGATAGAAATATGCTTTGTTTTAATTTTTCAAATAGACGAATTTGTGCTTTTCTTTTGTTTTCCAATGCCATCTAATTCAATCTAATATTTGCGTTTCTTAAAAATAAGTGAGCAAAATATTCATTTTGAAAAGTAATGACATCACAAAATTTGTTGTAAATATTTATTTCTTACATTGGAAAATATTTTACTGAAAATAATTGAGTGCCTGGAGGGAGGTTAACCAATAATAATAATAATAATAATAATGTGACTTTTCATTGCAACAGTATCACATACAAGAATTTACTAAGAGCAAGGCATTGTGAAAATATGATCCAACTCTTGCTGGATCCTGTTTCTCGCTGATAAAAATAAAATACTCTTGATCATAAGAAATATATCACCCCCTCCCTTTACTTCATCTTAAGACATCAAGTCTCCTGCCTCAAGTTAGATCCCAAGCATTTTGTAAATCCTACTACTGAAGCTTTGATTGTTTGTGATTGGATAGCTTGTTTTACAAAAATAGCAGCATAGATAGTAATGAATATTATATATTTGTGGTGAATGTGATAAAGAGACATACAATTTCTTATCATTTTATTCTAATGTCTGCCAATGAATGGAAAAGATAATATTATAATATTTAAAAATTAATATGATAATGTTAATATGTTAATCTATTTAACAATGTATTAAGCTGTGTATTCTATTCCATTGTATTAAGCTATTTATTCTGTTTCCTTTTTATTGCTGTCTTTTCTTTTCTTAATGCTTTTTTACTATGAAATTATTTGCTAAAGCAGGATTTATAATTTTACTATTTTTTTTTATGTATCTTAGAAAACCTCTCCTGAATTAGTGGTTCCCATAGAAAAATTAGATGTACAGCCAAATGTAGAATATGTAAATAATGTAGAAAATGAGGTATGTTTTTTAAAAAGATATTCATATTTTGAATTTATTTTTAAAAAATTGTGTGTTTTATTTCAGTATTAACCCTTTCGCGACGGCGCGCCTGTGCCACTCTTCGCTATTTTTCGCAACAGAGTGACTGACTATACTTCGCCACGTTTCGCCACGTTTTCGCCGCCGTGTCTAGATGACGTCAGCCTCTGTGGACGAAAAAGTGGCTGCCGTATATATACGGCGTCAGCCTCTGTGGACCAAAAAGTGGCTGCCGTATATATACGGCGTCAGCCGCTGTGGACGAAAAAGTGGCTGCCGTATATATACGGCGTCAGCCGCTGTGATGCATCAAGTGACTGCCGTATATATACAGCAACCGTCGCGAAAGTGTTAACTATTATCCAATCTTGTTTGAAAATCGTATTTTTTATGAATTAAAGTAATTAGTTTATAATTATTGGTTACAAGTTCTTCTTTGAAGTCTTGTTTATATTTCAATAATCGGCTTCAAATTCTGAATTGTTTATAACATAATATGTGATAAAAGTTAAAGCTATCTCATAAAGTCAGGTATTTAAATCTAAATATTGTAAATATTATGCATGAGAAATTTTAAAAAAAAAGAAATATTTAATATTGTCATTGACTAGAACCCCAATTTGCGTATGTGCAAATGTTTTTTTAAGAAAAATATATAGAATATTTTTAATGTAAAAATTCTTTTATATAAAATAATGCAAAAAATATATATACGACTTCCTTGCAACTTTATTTTTTATACTAAAACAGAAAATATAATACACAATGTCTTTGTCAACTGCAACTTTATTTCTTATTAAATATCTCATAGTTTCCTTAAAAATTACAAGCTGTACCAAATAATCTTTAAATACTTACTATATTTCAATAAATTATTTACAAATTTTTAAAGAATGTTGTAAAAGGTATTGAACTTTGAGAGTAGCTACTTAAAAATATATTTATAATGTGAAAGCTTTTTCAATCTGAATTTCCTTTTTTCCATTTATCTAACTTGAAATATTATGTGTAATTTTAAGTTTTTCAAATACCGTGATTTATCATTGGAACCATCTTTTTAAGAGATCAATTTTTTAGATAAGTTATGGGCTATAGATGGTTTACTAGATTTCTTTAACTAGTCTTCGATAATGGCAGTTCCATTCCCAATTCCTCTTATAGAATTAAACATTCCTTGACATTTGTTTTCATGAAAAATGAATAATTAGAGCCACTGGAATGTTTGAAATGAGACAGTAATAAAATTTACAAAATAAAAGTTATATAGTTATCTCAATAATGGTAATTTTATAAGGAATCAAATTAGAAAAGTTTTATTTTTGACTTGATACATACCATTTCTTTCAATGAGCATGGACGGAATATTTTGTATGCATTATGACAGCATGTCCATTGCACAAAAAACATTGCATTTAATTTTTGTGGTATATAATGTTCTGTTGAATATCTTTGGTAATTATTTCATTTAATTTTTTTAGAACTTAAATGCTCTGATTAAAAAATTGTTTTAGATGATTTTACTAAGTCTATGGAAGTAATATAATTTTATGATTTAAACTATTTTTAAGAAATATATCGCAATCAAAATGCATTTTTTGTTGAGTGGGAAAAGTATGTTATATGAATCATTCCATCCCCATTAATAATTTAAAATTTACTAGATGCCCGCCCAAAGGTGTATACTGAACATAATGTTTTTAGATAGATTAATTCAGATCATATTGTTACTCATTTTAATTCACTTAGCTGAATGATATTTCTTCAAAGTACTTGTTTGATTTTCTAATTGGGTCTCAGAATATGCAATTTCTTTCCTTCTACTGATTGAAAGGACATCTCATCATGATCACTACTAGCTTGAACCTTAAATAATTGTGGATAATCTTTTTTTTTATCCTCATTTCCATCTATTAAAAAAAAGCTTTACTTTTCTCTATTGACTTATATCATACTCATTAATTGACTTTCCCAAACTGTAATACTTTAGAAATAACTTTTTTTTCCTCCTATTTTGTACGTTTAAGAAATTTTTTGAAATTCAGTTAAGTAAAACATTTTTAAAAAATCTATCTACCTTCACTACTTTTTTTTCTTTTACCAGTATCATCAAAATCTATGTGTGAGGGAGATTATATTTTGATTTTGTAATACAGCAACATATAGCATTAAAAACAGACTTAACTTTTGAAACAATTTGATATACTGTAATGTTACTAATAATTTATTGATTCACAAAATAGCTTTTATGATAAACTCATTTGCATTATAAGTAAAAAGGTCTATTTGATGTAGTTTTGAAATGAATTAAGGGAATATATATATGTAAGAAATGGAATTATTTATACATGATAATATTTTAGAATCTAATTTCAATACTAATTAATTTTCAGTTTTTTCTTAATTCAGCCCACATTAAATTCATTATAAAATGTTACCTTATTTCCTGATCCAATTCCATTATTATTTAATTAATATAACACAAGCTCTAAACATTTGCACTTTCACATGCTCTGAGTGAAGGGATAAAAATTGTCAACCTAAGCAAATTCTTTTTAAAAGATCTCTATGATTTCCTTACCTAAATCAACACATGTAAAGAAATTGCTATCAGAATCTTACAGCATATAAACACTGGAGAAAATATTCTTTCTTGCATGCTCTTTTGCTGCACTGTGAATGGACATGTTTTGTCTGCACTTCTTGTACAGAATGGAATAAAGCAAAATTTTAAAATTCAAATTATATTCTCTATTTTCAATCTTTGCTTTAAAAAAAATTATGTGTTTGCATATATGCATACATGCATGTATGTGCACGCGCGCACACACACACACACACACACACACACACACACACACACACACACACACACACACATATATATATATATTCATAAAATATGGTTTTTCAAGTTATTTTTATATCAAATATTGGTCTTATTTCATCAAATTTTAATTATATGACACATACTTTTATAATTTTTGACATGCTTGATTTGTTTCCCCCCATTTCAGGAAAGTGAAGCTGATATAAGTGATAATAAAGATATTAAAAATCTGCCTCAGTTTGAAAAATCTCATGATGGAATAGACCAGTAAGATATAACTTCATAAATTTCTTATCTATTTTTATTTATGTGCTCTGATATTTAAACAGTACTCCTATATATTAGAATGTTTTAAATATTTTTCCTTACTTTAATTTCTCTAATTGAACCCAAGAAGTATTTAAGAAATCATATTGAAAAAATACTAATTTCTTTTTTAATTTAATTTATAATTTTAATTCTAGTTCTTAATTTTAATATGAAAATTATCATGCTAAAAAATGTTTACTTTATTTTCACTGAAAAGCTGAAATCAACATGATCATGTTATTCATCTTTTCTTATTTTGCAATTTCTGTGAAAATTAAGTATATGGATCATATTTTTGTAAAATGTTGAGATTTTGTTTCTTTTGAAATCAATGTAGCATATTTGTGCTTTATGCAATTCAATGGTCCTTACTGAATACATTGATATAATTTTTGTAAATTATGAATTAATATAAGTTATTTTATCTAATATTTAATCAATTTTGAATTAGAAAGTTTTCAATCAGCTATGCTAAATTTATTTTCATTTTTGATTATTTGTTATTTTTTTGTTACTATATCATTCAGTAATTTTTAATTTATTTTTGGTAACTTTATTTTGGGTGTTAGAAATTCTTATTTTCAAATCATAGTCACATTTTGAGTTAATATTTTCAGTTTGCCATTAACAATCAATCAATAGTTTTATTTTAATATTGCAATGAATTATCTCAAGTATTTGATAATATCTGTGTAGTTCCATCTGAATAGGTGAACAAATTCATAACTTTCATAATATTTGTATTTTCACATAACTTTGGGGTATGAAGAAAATAGAGAACAATTTATGATTGAATATTGAGTTGTAAACATATTCTACCAAAAATGAAGTTTTATAATTTTATTCTCATATTGCTACATTGAATATAATTAAAGGTCTTATAAGAATTAATATATCTTTAATTATATAGGCAAGCATTTGCAAATTTGGAAAGTAGTAGATTGAGTTACAAAGAAAATAAAGAAGATATTACAACAAGAAAAAGCCCAGAATTACCTGATAAGCCAAATTTTGAGTAAGTTTTCATTTGCTTATTATTTTTACTAGATAAATCACTGATATGAGATTAGTTATTGTATCATATAGAATACACATATTTGAGCCTCCATACCCAAAAGAATTTTGTTAAATTGAATTATCAAATTTTCATGACAGCATAGACTGGAATTATGGCAGATTCTAAAGGCCAACAACTCATGTACAGCCTATCCCTTTGTATTATGATCCATTATCTACAGCCCCACACTATTTGTATATCTACTAAAAAGGCATTAACCAACCACTATATCAGAAGTTTCTCATTCCCTTTTTGAAATGCTATTCAATGGGACATCATATGGATTAAAATAAAAATTCTTGTGTACCTAAGAAGCATATTAATATAAAATATTGCATTTGAGAGTTTGATTATTCAAAATCCATTCATACTTATCTATTCATTTTATGCATACTGCCTGGTATATTGATTTTTTTGTCTTATTTTTGCTTACCTTTATTTTTGAAATACAAATTCATTCATTCTTAATGCTGTCAAATATATATTGAATAAAAATATGGCTAAGAACTGTTTTATGTGTAATTAGCATACAAGTTTATTGAAATATGAATTTCTGTTAATTATTATTTATGTTAATAAGATGCTTAAAAATAAAGAAATATGCATTTGGGAAGCATGATGACATTTAAGAAAAATTACTTGATTCCATATGTATAAAATGCTTATTATAATATTTGAGTTTTATCAGATATTTTTTTCCTTTAGAGAAAGTTTGGCATGGAGAAAGTCCCTTTTTTTCTGTGCCAAATGTTATGTGATTGTAATCTTATTTAATAACCCATTATCATTGAGATAATTTCTTTTCTAATTTTTATCATTGCATTTTTACTTTAAAATTATAGCTTTTCTTAACATATTTTCTTATGGTCTGTACTTTTATAAAATTAAGAAAAAAAATCTGTTTGAGATTTTTAATGATATAAGTAATAATTTCAGATATACTACAATGCCAACAGCAAACAAACCTGAATTAATTAAACCTTCACAAGCAGCTTCTAATGCAGAACCGACACTAATTAAGAAATCAGTACCAAAAGTTGAGAAATCTGTAGATTCTTTACCACTTCCTGCTGCACCAGAAGTTGTTCAAGGTGAAAATGTTGCAAAGAATGCAAACATTAAATTACCTCATCAGATTCCTGTTGTGTCTGAATTTGAAAAACGTTCATCTGAAGAAAGTATTCAACAACAACCTCATTATGATGGCATGCCGTCCTTTGATGAATGGAAAAAAATGATGTTAGCTGAGCAACAGAAAGGAGGTAATTTTTTATATCTACACTTGAAAAAGTGCAAAAACCTATTTTGTATCCATATTTTAGTATTTCTCAATTTTAACGGTAACTAAAAAGCTCCAAGAAAAAACGTCGCCAAGTTATGAAAATATACTCAGCTATATAATAAATATGGGAATAAATGGAGATCAAATCAGAAAATTGCATACTGCCAATTGAAATTGCCAAATTGGTGAAATTTTTTTTTGGTGCTTTTTGGTCATCATTACAACCAACGAGTATTCACATTTTATATCTATATTTTATTTGGATAATGAAGTCTTATTTAAAAATTTGTAAAGCAATATTCAATTGAGTAGTTATTATTATTAGGAAAATGAGAAAATGTGACAAATCATCTTGGATATTTTGGGAAAAATAATTTTTTTTAATTGCTTGCATCCATGATTTTCTTCTCTTATATAAATCTGCCAGATAGTAAACAATATTTTTAGAAGCATTATTATTAATTATATAGATAATGTTTTATAAAGTAATTAAAATTAATAGTTAATTTTGTAAGAAACTACCTTTTTATCATTTTTTTATTCTCTGTTTTTACAGAAGCCATTGATAAAAATGCAAAGGCAGCAACTTATTTATTATGATTTTATTTAGAGAATTCCATTTTGTATTTTGCTATTTAGTGATGTAATTTTATAAATTCTTTTCTTAAAAAAATACGTAAAAAAAGCCTCAAATTTTGACATTTACAAATTAGGATTTTAACTAAAGATTTCATGAAAACAAACTTCAATCATTGATTATTTTCCCCTTTTCTACTCGGATGTTACAGCCATTCTCCTTTATTCCTCCTTTAACATATGCTAATAGTTCTGTCAAATTACTTTTTTAAAATTAATTTCTGAATTGAAATAAAATATGTATGATATTTGAAATACCATTCATTTTAAATTTAATGGGAAACTAATCATTAAATACTCTACATTAACATAAACTAAAAATTTATATATATACACACATTTGATTCCAGTTTAAGCTAATGTGTAAATAAGTCATTGTGGATAAATTTTGGTTGCTTTTTACGATGGATTTTTTATGGGGAGTAATAAATTGGGAATTTTTGGCATAATATTTGTTTTTGTAATATATATACATAGTTTCTTTGACTAATAATTAATGCATTATTGCCTAACATATTTAAAATTATTCTTATTTTTTTATTATTATTTCCTAAGTTACCATCAGGATTACAATTGTTTTGAATAGCATTTTAAGTCTTTAAATTCATTTTTTGTTTACATTGCCATTTTTGAAATTTGTTGCAAATTCTAAATTAATTGAAAAGACTAATACAGTTTGTTTGTTTTGAACTTCATAGCTAATTAGTAAACATATAAGTATTACTAATGCAAAAATCGATAATTTTATGCAAATAAGTATTTGATTATAATATAAAAGTTATTTTAAATTTGCCTTTTTTTTTTCAGGTCAAAAAGTGCCTTCACCTACACCACCTGGCAAAAAAATTTCTAGTCAAAAGCGTCGGCGTAATTATTCATCTTATGAATGTGGTGCCAAAATTGTTGCTTCTAATGCTGAAGCTGAAGGAACAAGTCGTATTTTGAATGAGTTAGTGGATGAATATATGTTGAATCCATGTAAAGCAAAAATATGGTTCGTTATTGAACTATGCGAAACTGTTCAAGCCACCCAAGTAAGTAAAACACTTTACTGTTATATATATTTTATTTATTTATAAATGCTCTCCTTTCTACTTTACCTATTATTTTTTTTAATTCCAAGCATATTGATTTTAATCATCATGCTACAACTAAAAAAAATTGACTTACATTTTTTATTATGATTATTTTTGTATTTTTTTAGCTATGATTTGTAATAAAAAATCATTATTATGACTAGATAAAAAATGAGCTTTTTTACCTCTTTTTTTAAAGTTTCAGTTGAAAACTAATAATTATTTATTAACATATTTGATTAATTTTTTTTTTGTTATAAGTAATTTTTTGTTTGATTTCTCAAGCTAAATTCTTTTTGTGTGTGTGGTTATCTATTTTATATTAGTTTGAAATAAATCTAGATTCTTTCTTAATAGTTTGTGTGATCTTTATATTCAATTTTTTAAATTAAATTTTGAGCTTTTAGAATAATTTTGTTGTCTAAATAATTTTTATCAATAATAATATTTCATATGGAATTACCATATGTTTTTTTTATTTTCAATTCCTGGAATATTGAAATATGTATAAATTATTAATGTCAAAATACTGTAAAACTGTAAATATTTTTATTATTTACAGTTTTACAGTTATTAGTAAGTATTAATAATAAAAAAATTTACTTCTCGGGGGGGATTATGCATTATTATTTGTTCATTTTAAGGAAATGAAAGTGGAAATCTTTTTTTATGTACATCTTCTGCAAACATACTTTTGGCATTTTTCTCACATTATTTGTTTTGTTATTGTGGCAAAGGCGTACTCGACAAATTTTTCGTTTGTTAGAATATGTTGTAATTGATCTTTGTGGGTCTTCTTGTTCCGATGAATTTTTCTGTCTTGCAGCTGTGTGATCTACAGAAAGCTGTTCTGCTGATTGTTTTTGTTGTATTTATATTCTTTTTGTTTCTTTTTAAAGGATCAAATCATTTATAGCAGCCAAATCTAAAATATTGAAACATATTTAGAGGAGCCATCTTTGAGAACTAGATTTTACTGTATATTTTCTGACCATTTGTTTGGCTATATCAACTCCTAATTTTGTTTTGTTATAAAATTGAATAGAGTCTGGTAACATCATTACTTTTATTAATCTTCACAAATTTTTGTCTAAAACTTAGAACAGCAATTCTTTTATTCGGTTGGCTTTTATATATTGCAAGACCACAATTTTCTGATTTATATAGGAGATAGGAAAAATTGGCATTTTATCCTTCATTAGTTTTGCTGCTTTGGGTAGTTATCTTTTATTTCCTCTAATAGTTCCAGCTAGTGTTTTGTTTTCTTCTTTTTTTTCCTCAAGTGACATGCTAGTGAAAAAGTTATTGGTCATTTAATCCTTCCATATCTAGTATATGACTCAACAAGTTTCAGTACGTTTTCACTGACAAGCATTGACGATGGTCATTGTTCATCTTTCTACAAATAAAGAAAATCATTCAAAATGTATTTACTACAAACATCTGATTCAAGCCAGAATTATTTTTTTAATAATTTGTTGGGTTTATTAGGCATTCACTGAATAAACTTGCACCTGGCTTTTGTCGGAAATAATTGCTCGTCAACTGTTACATTTTGCCCTAGTTGATAGCAAGTGTGCCTATTTTCAATGAACTTGTCCCATACCTCCAAAGCAAATTTATTTGTTTGGAGGCATCTACTTCTTTTGGTTCTTTTATCATGAAATTGTATGTTGTCATGTGACGGTAATCATATATATATATATATATATATATATATATATATATATATATATATATATATACTGGAAATGAAGTAGGGGGAGGCAACTACAGTTATTAATAAACACAATTATATGTTGTACAAAAAAGTCACAAAATTCCAAGAAACTGTCATCATGTACATAATTGTTTATCTAATTGAAATTGAAAAGCAGTCATAATGACTTTCTTAGGGAATTTAGTGTTAAGTAATAATGAATTATATTTGTTCATTTATAATTTTTCAAAGTTTATTATGTTTTGAAATTATGAATTTTAATTTATTTTGATTTGATTATAAGTTAGGTGTGAAACAAAATTTTAAAATTGTTCCAATTTCTTAATTTTTCAGATTGAATTAGCAAATTTTGAGTTGTTTTCTTCGTGCCCAAAAGAATTTGCTGTGTATTCTAGTGACAACTTTCCAACTCGAGATTGGGTTCTTTTGGGTACTTTCACTGCTGCAGAGCAAAGAGTTCTACAGAGTTTTGAATTGAAGCAAGAAGGTTTTGGAAAATTTATCAAAGTAAGAGTGCATTAGCTCTCTATTTTGAATCTTGACTTCATATCTTTTTATGGCCAGTCATAGTGCTCTAATTTTTATATTCTATCAATGATTATTTATTCATAATACGATTATACAGTACACTCTGGATATCCAGTTCATGACTATTCTGCCTCTGATTGAATCTTTAATTGTAATTAAATTAGGAAGGGAAGCCATTGCATTGTATTTATAATATTGCCAAGGCATTAGAAGTGAGCATCTGATACAATTCTCTTGCATGTTGCATGCTAAGTACAAATTGTGAATGTGAAAAAGCAGTGTTCGTTATTCATTATTTCGTCAGTCTGTCACCTCAATTGCCACTACTGTTTCTAATAACAATTGCACAATATGTACAGTATTTGTAATAAATTCGAGATGCAGGCTTGCAATGTATAAACATGCAGTACACAGCCTTCTGTTTTGATTTGACACATATATGGTAACTGCTTCTATGATTTACTGGGCTGCATTCTCATTTTATGTGGTTTGAGATCAATAGAGGGTTTAGTGCTCAATAAGAAGTGAGAAAATATGTATTTAAATCAATGAATTCTGGTTTAAAAACTTTGTCCTCTGGTTCAGGGACAAAAAAATAAGTTCATAGAATCCAGGATTATTTGCATTTATTGATATTTGGCTTACTCTTTTACTACATTAGGCCAAATATTCAAGAGTGTGCTGTATATTGATGAGTTAAGTTAAATTAATTCTCATTTAGAAGCTACAAAAGGCTTATGGGTCAGACATTATATTTTCCTCTTTTGTTGATGATCTGGATAGAATCTTTACTCCTATAATATGGACTTGTAAAAGTTTTTTGTTCTGCAATTTCATTTTTAAAATTAAAAAAAGATATTCCGCTTTATAATATAATAAAGTTAAATCACAAGCAAATTATAAATTTCTGCACCTTATTGAAATTATTCAGTACTATTTCTAGTTTATTCAATATTTTATTTAATGCTGGGAATTTGTTTTAGAATTTCTTGACATTTAGCTGTTTTAAGCTTTGGTTATTGTTTCTTTAAGTAGCACATTATTTTTAAAAGGGGGGAGGGATCACTTAGGTTATCGATTAAGTCATTTAGGATGTGAAGTAACTTGTTCCTTTTTTATCTATTTCCCCCTCATTTTATCGGTTTTTGATGTGTTTCTAAGTGGCATGTTTATTGCAGACAAGCAATGATAAATTATTTATATAAAGGGCAAAAGAGTGTTACCTTATGTTACTTTTTACATTTTATGCTTGAAAGATTATCTTTATTTTCCAATAAATCTTTGCTTACACAGAATATTTAATTATTTTATGCTTTCATTCTTTAGATTGAATTATTAAGTCATTATGGAAAGGAGCATTATTGTCCATTGAGTGTTGTTCGGATATTTGGAACTTCTATGGTTGATGAATATGAAGAGATGGAAACATTAGCTAGTCATGCAGATATGTCTGAAGATGATCTAGACCGATTAGGTATGTATAGGGGTAACTCTTTTGCAAAAGTACTGCAAAATGTACACTGAAGTGACAAAAGTCATGGGATGACTGTTAATATCGTGTCGGTCCTCCTTTTGCCCGGCAAAGTGCAACAACTCGACGTGTCATGGAGTCCACAAGTCGTTGGAAGTCCTCTGCAGGAATATTGAGCCATGCTGTCTGTGTAGACTTCCATAATTGTAGATGGTGCAGGAGTTTGGGCACGAACGGACCTTTCGATGGTGTCCCATAAATGTTCGATGGTATTCATATCGGGCGATCTAGGTGGCCAGATCAGGCGCTGGAATTGTCCGGAATGTTCTTCAAACCAATCGCGAACAGTTCTGGCCCGGTGACATGGCACATTGTCATCGATAAAAATCCCATCGTTGTGTTGGTACGTGAAGTCCATGAATGGCTGCAAGTGATCTGCAAGCATCTGAACATAACCATTTCCAGTCAATGATCGGTTCAGTTGCACCAGAGGACCAAGTCCATGCCATGTAAAAATAGCCCACACCATTATGCAGCCACCACCAGCTTGAACAGTGCCTTGCTGACAGTTTGGGTCCATGGCTTCGTGGGGTCTGTGCCACACTCGAACTCTACCATCAGCTCGTAACAACTGAAATCGGGGCTCATCTGATCACGCCACGGTTTTCTACTGGTCTAGGGATCAATCGCTGCAGGCGATGTTGTGCTGTCAGTAAAGGCACCCGAGTCGGTCTTCTGCTGTCATAGTCCAAGGAAGACAAATTTCGCCGCACAGTCCTATCGCACACGTCCCTCGTACGTCCTACATTGATTCCTGCAGTTATTTGACGAAGTGTTGCGTGTCTATTAACATTGACCATTCTACACAGACGTCGGCGGTCTCGGTCGTTAAATGCAGGTGGTCGCCCACTGCGCTGTCCATGATGGAATGGGATGCCTGAAATTTCATACTCTCGACACACTCTTGATACTGTGGATCTCGGAATGTTGAATTCACTAACGATATCCGCAATGGAATGACCCATGCGTCTAGCTCCAACTAACATTCCACATTCAAAGTCTGTTAATTCTCGTCGTGTCGCCATAAATCACGAAAAACCTGTTCACATGAATATCTTGAACACAAATGAAAGCTCTGGAAAACGAATTGCACATTTATACTTTTTCGCTGCGATACTACTGCCATCTGTATATTTGCATATTGCTATCCCATGACTTTTGTCACTTCAGTGTATATGTGAATAGTTTTCCTTAGCGGATTGAAAAATTGTTAGTATTCTATAGGCAGTGTTATATTTGCTTACTGTAAATTACTATTATATTTACTTACTGTTGTCCTCTAAAGCATAATGCACATGCACTTTTTCTACATAAAAAGAAAGCTTATTATTTTAATTGAAATAAAAAGAAATGCTTAATTCATTTTTCTTGTTAGTCTTGTGATTTTTTAAAAATCTTTTATTTATTAGTATTGTTTTTAATAAATGTGTTATAAATTTTTTTTAATCTCTGTTTCAAAATAATTATGGAGACTTTTGATCAGTTCTATTTGAAATAAGCTGGACATTTATTTACTGTGCTGGATTATAACAATATACTTTATTTCATGAATAAATGTGGTATAATATAAAAAAAATAATTCGAATTTTTTTTGTGCATTTTTAATGGGATTTTTTTTTTTTTTTTGTTTTTGCAAACTTAAATGGGCGGTTAAGTCTTATTGTTTGTTAAACTTAATCCTTTTGGAATGAACAAAGCATATTTGTATTTGCACTTGGTTGCATCACCACAAAAGCATTCAGTGGGCCTTTTGATACATTTGTATACCTGGTATTTAGAAGGAAACACTTTCTATTAAATGGTATTATCAATCAATTTCTCTTTCAAAGGAATAATTGTCCAAGTATTAATATTTCTGTTATCAAGATCAGATTGAAGTTAGGCTAGTGTTTGTGAATCATTGGATTTTTGCTGAAATATTGTTTATGCTAATGTACTGAGACACATGTTTATTGCAGACTAAGAATTATGCATAAGCAGTGAGCATTGAAGTATTTCTTATTTATTAAAGTATCATTC
>JAOUZG010041575.1:3548157-3564205 GCA_026289955.1 Argiope argentata
ATAAGCAGTGAGCATTGAAGTATTTCTTATTTATTAAAGTATCATTCTTTACGTTTAGTAAAGTCTATAATGGTACTCTACATATTCAGTGCTCTTATTACTCCTATGTACAAAAGTAATAAAGAATGTTTCTTTATGTATATTCATTAAAATTCTGAAATTCTTTCAGTATTGGTTTTCTGACTTCACGGTAATCTGAGTTTTGGTGTTGTGATATAATTAATATATATATATTTCAGAAATCTATGTCTTAAATTAATAGATTGAATTTCTACTTTTTTAAAAAACTTTAATTATATGTAAGCATTTTCTTTCTTATTGTGTTTTTTGGGGGATGGGGGTTAATCTCATAAATTTTTTCATTTATAAAATATATTTAAGGATTGATTAACCATATTAAATGAGAACAAAAAATGTTAAAACAAATCAAATTATAATTTGGAAATATTGCATTCATTTATCCACATAATTCAGATTTTAATATGATTATAAGTTGTACATCATTCAATTAACTCAAGATGTAATAAAAGGAGGCATACATTAATTGTAATTTTTTTTCTTTTTTTTCCTTAATTTTTTATTTAGATATTTCTTTAGAGGATAAAAAAGCAACTAATATATTTGGTAGTGCTACTGATGCTGTTATGAATATTGTAAAGAAAGCAGCTCAGGCTTTAGGACAACATCAACCAGCAGAAGGTAAATAACTTAAAAGTAATTATTCCTGAAATTTCAATGTTAAGATTAAAGACTCTTTTGATAACAAATTTTTGTTTGATTTTTAGATGGACAGAGCAACGAAACCATTCCAGATCAACAGAATATCTCTAAAACCAAGTTATGCAAGTATGTATTAAAATTTTGGCAACTTTTATATCTTAATATATGTAAAATTCTTAATACATAATGAAAGTATATAGTTTATTTGTAAGAAATGCTCGAAATTTTTTAATAGAAATTATGCAAGATATTTTAATTTGTGTGTAAAGGAAGGGTTTTTTCGGGGGTGGGGCGGGGATTTTTTTTTTTTGTGCGGCAGCCATATCTGGCTAAATTGTGCCATTCATATTGTTAAAACTTAAAAACAATTATGTCAGATGCTGAAAAGTCAACAGCAGTCTCTAAATGTGTGCTAAAACCTCATAAACTTGACAAAATTGTTAAATAAAGCAAGTTGCAATACAAGCAAGGAAAAAAAATCAAATATAAGGGAAAAAAATGAATAACCTTTAAGAAATTTAAAAATTTGGATGTTTATCTCATCCATCAAATCATGCAAAGTTACAGATGAGAAATTAAAGTTCTGATGATGGGAATTAAAAGATGTTCAATCATCATGTGATTAAAAGTATGGCAAGTAAGGCATACAAGTTTACAATGAGGTGCTTATGGGTGAAACGTGTCTGTCCTATACAGAAGCAACTCAATGTCATGTCAATCTCTTGTGTAGGAAGAGCGGGCTTCAATCCAATGAATGATTTGATTGAATATAATTTATGGATCTACAGATCCCAATCCTTGTGCTAAATAGAAAAAAAAAGTCTAATTAATATATTATTGGCATCAGCATATAGTATTTCACATGATAAAGAGAAAGAAAATACACCTTAAAAATTTGTTAGGCAGTGTTTGGAATTTTTTGAAAGCTGTGCTTTATGAAAGGGAGATATATTTTTTATATTAATTTATTAATAAAACAGCATTTTGATATGATTTATTAAAATTGAATCTAATTTTAATCTTTCTTTTAATAGCATTATAGAAAATACTGAAACATGTGAAGACATTCCATTAACTAATGAAAAGGATGATTCAGCATCTCTGCATAATTTTTCTTTTGCACCAAGCTCGATGCACAAATCTATTTTTCGACTTTTGCATCGCTGCGATCAGTGTGTTTCTTCACGTATACGTTACTACTCCTCAGCTCAGCCGCATTGCCGATTCTTCCAAGCCGCTTTTGGACCAGTGGTTTTTCAAAGTCTCTGTGACTGGCTTAAAGAGCATCCTCTTGTTTTTGCACATGAATCATCTGCACACACCAAAAAAGATTCTTCTGAAAGTGATCCTTTGACACTATCTCCTACCAAGAGTCCTCCGCCACAAATATTGGTTATCCCACCAGAAAACGATTCCCCCATAAAAAGGTTGCTGGTCAATGCCAGTCACTCTATTGTAAGCTCCTCAAGTAAAAGTGATGTAATCAATGCAACAAAAACAATTTCTAAAGATATTGATGCATCTGCAACATTTTCCGATACAATTCAATTGGAACCGTCTGTTCAGCCCACACATGCTCAACAGACTGTTCATACAGTTGCATTGAATGACACTAAGAAAATATTTACTTTAGTTGAATCAATTGAAACAGTTCTGCCCTCTGTTGAATCAATTACTGAATTACCAAGGAAATCTATCATTATACAAGAAGATTCTAATTTATCATTAGATACTATTATTGCAGAAACTGTGCCTGCTGATGTTAGCGTGACAGATTCATCTATTATTAGTGATACTCTCACTGATGCTGATGAAGAACAAATTAAAGAATTCATGTTGGATCCATCCTCTGTGACTTCTGATGACCTCACTTTATCCGATATTGCAGCTTCAACTGATTTGCCAAAATTCAATGAAGAAAAATTGTCAGAAATGCGAGCAGAAATACAAGGGAAACTAGAACCAGTTACTGTATCAGGTGTCCCAACAACTGGCCAGAAAGAATCAGTTTTTATGCGAATGAGCAATCGTATAAAATCTCTTGAACTTAATATGTCTCTTAGTAGTCAGTATCTGCAAGAGTTAAGCCAACGGTATCGACGCCAAATGGAAGATATGCAGCGTGCATTCAATCGTACTATTGGGACTCTAAATGACACAGCTAGAAAGGCGGCTGAAAGGGTAAATATATATAATCAAGAATCATAATATTTTGAACATTCTTTATATGTGTATGTGTCTAACATTGCTCTAATATTTGAAAAAACATTTTTTTTTCGTCAGGATTTAAAACAGCAAGATATTTTGAATGCTTTACAGTTCCAAGTTTCAAATCTCACTCAAACTGTACAGATTTTAATGAATGAGCGATCTTCTGTTTTCCGACAAGTAAGTAAAGAAATAATGGATTAGTCTTTAATTTATCTCAAAACCAAAGTAAATTAATTATAAAAAAATTGTCATTAATTAATTTTTTTATATAAGTATTATTTATTAGAATGTAATGTAATGTTCTAGAAAACTTAACACTCACTTTTTTGTTCTTTTTTTTTATTTGCACGTTATATCTGTAATCCACTTTCTCTTAATGATCTGTTTTTAAATAACCCTGCCTCCATAAAAAAAAATGCTGAATTTTTTTAAAAAACGGGTCAAAGAATCTTGGCAAATAAGATGCTCATTTCACAATTCTAAAGAAATGTTTTATGTGAGATTTTATAGTCCTGTGTTATCGAAAGATGTAATGATAGTGATTTTGTAGATAGACATTTCATAAATCCATACATTACCTTCTGACCGGTTCTCCCAGAGTGAGAACTTGATGTTAAATTGACTCAACTTCACATCAGGACACCTGTTATACTCACCAGCACCTTTTGTTTGGTGAACAGTATCTAACTTGTTCAGCATGTCAGGTCAATTTTATCATAATTCATATTTTAACAGAATGTCCTGATTTTAATCACAATAGGTTACGTTATTTTGGAGTGTCAACTTGAAACATGTGACTGGTAGGAGAACATCCTCATCTGAACATTTAAAAAAGATATTGGATTTTTGAACCTTATCTTAATTAATTCATTTATTTTAAATAAGCTGATTTTAATCTTTTTACTGCTTTGTTGTTTGATATTTAGAGTATAACAACATCTCTAAATGTTATTTAATTTTTAACACTTGCAATATAATTTTTACCATATGTTTGGTGCAGTAGGAACAAATCTGGCTCTTGTGTCATAATCTTCACACTCAAACTTGTAAATATGCATTCATGACAAAATTACATTACAGAAAGATATGCATTCAAAATAAGATGTAATTTTTTTTTCTAGATGATTGAAACTCATGTTTGTCTCATGGTTATTGAAGCCATCATAATGATCACAATCATGTCATTGTGTGTGCGTCGTATCTCTTCATCTGCTGGTCAGGTACCTCATGTTACGAGAGAAACCCAAGTGGCTTCTCCTCGCATAACCAAGAGGAGGAGTTCTGTTGATTCCATAACTCCTCCCGTGGCGAGAAAAGTGAAAAAGAGATCTGCGAGTGAAGAGGCATTAAATGCAGGTATATACAAGCACTATGAGTTTTTGTTTGAAACAGTTATGTATAACATGTTGGGTTTGAGCAGAAAGAAAAAAAAGTTCAGAAATAATGAAGAAATGACTGGATTCTAAATTATAATCTAAGAAAAATTACACAGTTTTTGAAAATGAAAGCTTTTTTTGGAAATAATATATGACATTATGTATTGCTTTAAATACTGTAGTGTTAATAAAGAAAAACCTTATTTTAATCATGCAAATGAATTGCTAACAACACAAAAACATTTAACTCTTATGCTGACAAAATTTCATGTAAAAAAAGTACCATGATAACTTGTGCAAAAATAGGATTTATATATGCAATAGGGCATGAATAATCAGGACATATGTGCTCAATAAAGTTAAAAAGTTTAGGAATATAAATTATGGGACCTGAATAAATCTATTCATTAACATGTTGACAACCATGTGGGTCGCTGTTGACTAACAGGACCATATGATTAACGTGAGAAATTCAATGTGGCAATCAACATGTTAAATGATAAATTAATATAAAGATAAATTGATGTAAAGATGACTTTACATCTTTTTCATAAAATAATTTATCTCATCTTGTTAACTGTAACAATATCTTTTGTTTTTGAAGTTTTTTATTTTAAAGTTCTTTTAAATATTTGATATATAAGTTAAATTTATTGATTGTATGTGTATTTTTACAATCATTACATTTCATCTATTATTGTGAATTAATTAGAGGCATAAATATATATGCTCTTTATTATATATATAATGAATTCTCAGAGAAAATAAATTGCACACTTTTTGGTAATTTTAGGACTAATATAAATACTAACATAAAATTCTCCATAATATGTTAACATATAATCACATTTATTTATAGATTGTGTGCAAGATAAAAATTCTATAAAAGAAGTCAAGCCTAACAGGAATGGTGAAAATAATTCTAATTTTTTGTAGGATTGAAGTGGTAGGTTAATTCTGTGAAAAGACATTTTAAAATATTCAGTTATTTATTGGGTAGCAGAAAATGTCTATAAGATCAAAACTAAAAACTTAATAAACAAGTAACAATTAAATATTTCAAGTTAAACAGTCTAAATCATATTAATTCTTAACATTTCATGCTGTCATTTTCAAAGTTCCTCAAAATAAGGAGCCAAATCTCAATGGGTAAGGTTTCTGTTTATTATTTTTGCATAAAGGCCATCTTGCAAATTTGGAAATAAGTAGATTTTAAGTGCTTATTAATTACATTTAGTTAAATCTATAAATTAAACTAGCTTCAAATATTTTCGAAACAAAACATTTAATGTAATTAAATATGGCTTTATGTGACTAGATATAAGGCTTTAATAATTTTGTCTAAAATCTGCAAATATAGTTTTTTGTGATAAATTTTCATTGCTTTAGTATATTTTTTGCAATTTTTGTAGAATAAGAACTTTAATTTTCAGCAACTTTTGGCAAAAGAAATAAACTATTTTTACATGATTTTTTTTTTCTTTTATTTCAATACATGATTAAGTAATGAACTTGAAATGTTTAAGGTTTAGATGTAACAAAATGAGTGTGTCCTTCTACTGTTCTTAAAAATTTATTATAATTTGATGTAGGTGAGGTAGAACTTGTTAGAATATTTCACAAAGATTTAGAATTTTATATCTAGGGTATTTAAATTTAAGAATATGCATTCATTGGTAGCTATTTATTTTTTTATGAAATTATTATTGATCAGTACAGGAAAATATTCAATTCTAAATTTGTTGAAACCTTATTATGTTTTACTCAGAAAGCATTAAATTTTCTTGATATTTTGAAGTGTTTTTACATATAAAATCACTAAATTTTAATATCTAAAATCTATGAAATGTTTACACTTAGAAAACAAAATTTTAAATATTGATCAAAATCAAACATCAGTCGGATTGGAGAAAAAATCAATACATTTCAAAAACAAAATATTATCAAATAATTACGTGAATATAAAATCATATCAAGGTATTTTTGAACATTCATTATTTGAAGTTTTAGTTACAGTCAGCATACTTATCAAATAAATTTTAAAATAATTTACAAAAATTTTAAAATTTTTGTAAATGAAAAGAAATTAAAAATTTTTATTACTTTAATATTTCTCAGACTTATTTTTAATGAATTAATTCTGTACATCAGTAATATCAACTTTTTCATTGTTCATTATAATTTTTTTCTGGTAATATTTTACTATATATTCACATTTATAAAATTACTTTAATTGCAGGAGAAAACTTGTTAATAGTCGAACCTTTACCAGTATTCCTAGAGCCTATTTTAAAGGTAAGGTGCAATTTTTTAAAAACTTGTAAAGTATACATGAAACTGAATTTTAATTTCATTTGACGAAGGAAACAGACAATATATTGTACTTTTTAAGCATTAAAAAAATTAATTTTAGTTGTTTTTTTTTTCAGGCAAAAAAGAAAAATCGAAAACGCAGTAGAGTTCAG
The DNA here is from genome assembly GCA_026289955.1 of Argiope argentata. NCBI lineage: Eukaryota > Metazoa > Arthropoda > Arachnida > Araneae > Araneidae > Argiope > Argiope argentata. Next base: position 3,554,930 of record JAOUZG010041575.1, read on the forward strand.
CGAAGTGCTTCAAATCCTTCTGTCCAATCGAGTAATGCAAGTTCTACTAGTCAGTGTATTGAAAAATCTTCAGAAGGAAGCATAATAAAAATGAATGGATCTCGGCAACAGATGCATAGAAGAAGTTATGCTTGTGAAAACTGTAACCCCAATACTTGTACAGAAAATCGAACGTCTGAAAAAGACCGGAAAACAAACAAGACACCTTTTCAGAATCTAACAAATGGTACTATTTTAAGTTCACAAAAACTTTCAGTTAAAAACCAGAAAATAGAGAAAGGGAGAGATAGGTTTAGTATTATGAAATTTTTAAAATTTCAAAGAAGAGATTCTATCTAGTCTTTTTTTTACTGTACTTATTTAAGTACTATTCCTTTTTTTAAAATGCTCCCTGTGTCCATCTTGGGTGCTGTTTTTTTATGATGGCTAGTTTGTTAATCTGATTTATGCATGTTTCTTTGTAAATTTTGTCATGGAATCTTTATTATTATTTGTGCTCATATTTATTTGTACTTTTTGTTTGTTTTTGTGGACTAATATTCCACAATTAAGCATTTATGCAAATATTCATTTTTAATGCGTTTTAAAATTTTCAATAACAGTTAATAACTGATTTTTAAACTAGCTTTATTTTATGAAATTCTATTTATGCATATTACAAAATAGGAGTTTGTGTTGTTTTTAGGGACCAAGAATTATGATTTAAAGTCAAATTAAGAACAAAATTTTGAATTTAAAATTTGTCATTTGGGCATGTGTACTTTAGTCTCATTTACTAGTCTTTCTTTGGGAAAAAAAGACTTTTTTTTTTGAAACATTTAAAAGAATTTGTAAATATGGGACTCAATCTCTGAATGGATTATGAAAATAAAGTATTTCGTAAAGATTTTCTTTTTATTTCACTGAGACAACATGTATAATTTCGAATTAAGATCATAGCTGCATTTCATAGATATATATTGAAAATGCATTGAAATGGTTTTGTATTATAGTAACATAAATCCTATTTTTTTAGTGGATAATGTTTGAAATTATTATAGAAAATAATATGGAACAGGATACAGAATATTCTCCTTTATTATTCACAAATATAAATCAGTATTTTGAAATTTATTTGCTAGAGCACTGGGTCACTAATGTTTTAAAAATATTCAACATATAGCAAATTCTGTTTTTCTTCTACAGATAGAAATGTAACTTAATTTTTAAAAAAGCAATTACTAATAAAAAAAAGGTCACATTTCAACTCTGTGGCAACCATCTAGTATAGTAAATGTATACAATTTAAAATGAATCTATGGTACAGAAATAATGAATATCAAATTATACATAAAAATATATAATAAATTTTATTTATTTTCCTAGTCTGTATTAATATGATAAATATTATATTATTTTTTAGTTTTTCAAAAATGGGATAAAAACACTATTGAGCACTTGATAGATTAAATTGTAAATCAGGGGGGGGGGGGAATGGCATCACTTACAAAATTTTCTAAAATTGAATTAGATTAACAATGAGTAGAATTTACACAAACATTTGCTTATTATTTATTGGTCCCATAGCATCAGTCTGCATTCACCCCCTCCTCCCACACATGAATGGACGTTTCATGAATGCAGTTTGTTGTGCAAGTTAGTTTTTATGATGGTGAATATGTGCAAAATACATCTTTGATATTTACATCTAATTTATGGGGGTCCCCCAATTGTCTTAAAAATCACCATAATCAAAGGTCCAGTCACACCAAATCCAAAATGAAATATATAAAATCCTATATACAAATGACTTCCTTCTTTTCTTTTAAAGTTGAAGATGATTGGCAGCTTGAGCTTTCTGTTTTCAAACCTCTATATTGTATCACCTGAAATAAAGTTTTTAATAGGAACAATAAATGTGTTTAATTCCATGAAGCATTGGAAATTATTTATAATTGAATATCAAAAGTAAATTAATTAACAACTGCTGTAAATGCAGTTCTACATATGTTTATCTATTCTATATGCAAGGAATAAAAACAAAGCATAATATTAAAATGCAAGTTCTTTTATTACGAAACCTACTAAAACTTTCAATCCTAATTTATATTTTAAAAAAAATCTTGGGTAAATGAATTTTTTAATCACTAGGTTTAGTGTATATTTTATATATAAAGATTGCAAGGAATTTCTTCTGCAGAATTTAACAAATTGTAACCAAAAAAATGTGTTGGAGACATACATTTCTAAGGTGCACAAGAGATTTTGTGTTCATATTTTCTTAGGAAAAATATTATATGTACTGGCCCATAAGCAAAAGACTTATACCAGTAATATTTTAGGGCCTCCCAACCAAATTATACTTACTTTTAAACATGAATTAATGTATATGCGATAAAATAAAATTCCATAATTATTTGCATTTTAGAAAAAAAAATTCTTAAAATTTTTTATTTAATTGGTAATGTAAGATGATTTGCGGATAGCGCTAGGCCCGAACTTCCTATCTTATGATTAGCAGCCAAGTATCATACTGATCAAGCAAAAGGGACCCTTCAGCTCAAAGGATATTAATTGGCTTATATAGCAATCACCACAGTAACTAAGTTATTATTAATTTTTTAAATGTAAATAATGAATAATTGAAGTTTCAAGCATTATTAATGTAATTTAAAACTTTCTCACTATATAATATGTATATAAAATTGGTTTTGATATCATTAATTATATTTTTTAATCTACAAAATAGAAAAAAAAAGTGGAACCTACGTGATATACAAGAAAACAGAAAATGCAAGCAATTGGAATCTTAAATATATTGCTAAAAATATAAAAGCAAAAGGAAGTTCACATTGCAGTACCTAAGTTTTGAAAGAACTAAATTCATAGTTTCAAAAATCTTTTAAATTCCGATTAATCACAGTGCAGTTTTTTATACATATTATCTATAAAATTGGCACACTTTTGTTTAATATGTCAAATAGCAAAACAGAAGAAAATTTTATGTCAAATCAGTGAATTGCAATTTTAGGGGAATAAAAGGAAATAAAATTGTGATACTAAGCAACTTCTAACATCCACACAAAAAATAAAACTGCTAAACAATCTATAGAAAGGAGAGATAACCTAATCAATGCAAAAAATTAAAACATTAATAAGTTTGGCAAATTAAAGTCATTTTCAAGAAATGTGGTTAAAAGAAAAAGGAAGGATTTCTTGTTCAAGGCTCGCAGTTAAGATATTTTTTGTCATTTTGTTCCCCAAACCTTAATAATCAACATAATTGCATGTCGTCACATCTAATGTTATTAAATAAGATTCCAGCAATCACAAAGTTAGTTCAAGTGTTTGTAAATATTTTTCATAGAGTAATATGCAATGTGAAAAATGCTAACATGCATATAAATTAAAATATTTTCACCTTGTGCAGATATTAGTTTTATACTCATATTAATTCTAATTTAGAAGTCTTATTAAAAAAATTTATATTGCTCACCCAAAATAATTGATATGGCACAAATTATTAACAGGGAAATGGAATGCCTAAATTTTAGACACTGAAAAATTAATAGATATTTCAAAAGGAAAGAAACTTAACAATTTCTAGCTTAAAAAACAGAACATGTATTTTAAAATTTGAAAAAAATTAATCGAAAATGTATGAAAAAATGAGAGAAAACCATTAAACACCAGACATCTATAAGTACTTATTCCACATAAAGCAAAAAGAAATATCTGAAAAAAAAATTATCACAGACTTTTACCTAAGTCATATGTTGTTTATATTTTGATGAAACAATGATAAACACAACATAGAATTTGTTTCACTGGGAAGCAAACTTTTCAAATTTTAAAATGTTTAAAAATAGTTTTATGTAGTAAGTTTTGAAATTGTGGAGGACAAATGCTAAAATGTTTCATCCACTTTAATAGCACAGTAATTGTTTTAATATGCCAAGGAAAATATGAACCCCATTTTGTTCTAATTCTGTAAAGGACTATGAAATTGAGTACCATTTAAGCAGAGAGACTATATATTATATATATATATATATATATATTCTTCTTAACAAAGGATATTAGTTTTTTTATAGATAGGTATAAGTACTATCTGTCATAGTTAAAAAAGATTAATTTTTATAAGCCCCTTGAAATGAGTTATACCATTAGTTAAGGACTTTATGATACAGAGATATAATTTTAAAACTTACGTAAAGCTTTCCATTTTCATGAGATCTTCCTCTAAATAGTTTAAGTAAATGCTTTAGAATAGAACAATACCCATGCCATAATTTTATCGGTGATTTTTGAGTCACATAACCAAAACTTCAGTGTTTTTTTAAACAGTTTCAGGAAGGAAAATTACAATATATGTTATATTGTTGAAATACTTAAAAAGGAGCAGATATCTTTTGTGAAAAAATTTAGCATAGATAAAAACGATTAAGCACAGTTAAAGCTTCTTGTTATATAAAAAATATCCTTTGGAAATTGAAAGTATTTATGTAGGGAAAGTATGAAAAAAATTATTTTTGGTTGCATAGCATTAATTAAATTTTATTAATTTATAATGAGATAGATGTATTTAATTAGATATGTTAAAATTCTGAATGCTCATGCTTATATTGATACATTAAAAATTAAATATTTTTACTTGATTGAAGATAAATTTTGTAACGGATTCTGCGACAAAGATATGTAATCTTAAATGCTGAAGATACTATAGCATGCCGATATCCGGTTTCCAAACAAAATTAAGATTAATTCGAGCTCATTACTCTTGACAGTCAAACTTTAGAACAATTTTAAAAGATTTGCAAAATATGAATAAAAAAGTGAAATTAATAACTTGTAGGCCTGCAATATTTATTTCTACAATGATTTTTTTTAATTAAAAGTATTTAAATACAAAAAATGCAACTTACCAATGAGCAAATATGACTTCTTTTTAAGATCTTTTATGAGATTAACTGTGTCATTTACTAGATAATCAAAAATAGAATCAGCTATTTGGAATTTAACAGTTACTTCATCTTGATCATAGTTCACCCATTCTGGTTCTTCCTCTTTAATTTCACTAATAAGAATTGTATCAACAAAATCTCGTTTTTTCCGTCCTAATTTCATTTCAGACCAAGTTGGGCGTTTTCTCTTGAGTCCAGAAAAAGATTCTGCTGGTACAAGTTTTAATGCTTCTTCAACTTTCTTTTGGAGAGAAGATATAAGAGCGTTTTTGTCCATGGGAAATTTGGGTTTGGGAGTGAGTCTTTTTGGTCTTAACCAGGGTTCTGGGACCTCATTAGTTTCACTAAAAAAAGAATTTCTTATTGCTCATAACAAAATATATGCATGATGGAACAAATAAATATTCTATTATCAAAAACATGATTTTTACATACTTATAGCAAGAAAATAATATAAAAAAGACAAAAAAAAAAAGCTCAATATATCTGATTTCTTCATTTTGGTTAAGGTAAAAAAACAAACAAACAACATTAACATATATTTATCTTTTCTCTTTGCGGAAAAAGACTCAACAACAAAAAATAGTATTGCATAACTATCATATTCATTCAAGTTCTATCCTCAGAGGTCAAGGACTGAAACTTGTAAATGTTGTAAATTGCTCTTCAGATTTCAAATAATTTTTAATATCATTGATTTTTTTTCTCCTGAAATGGAACATCTTGTCCTATTTTACATGGATTTCTATAGAAAAGTTATTTTACATTATGAGTAAGACTTGCAAAAGAATTATACTCATTAAGCAAGGTTTTACTTTAATTCAAATTATCGAAATTAACCTGATTAGATCTGAAAAAATTATCTTTATTGTAATGTGCAAGAAGAGAAATGAATGACGCAGAGAGAGAGAGAGAGGGTATTTGGGTATCAAATTTGGAAACACAACCCAGATTTTTTTAAATATCAAAACACAGTCAAATTATCAATTTTCAGCTTTACTAGAATTTTTTTTCACTGAAATGTTCACAATATCTACAACAGCATCCAAAAGCTGTTCTGATTTTGGTGGCTCTTTTAGTGCAAAATCCTCATTTCCAAACCTACCAAATGATTTTTTTTTCATAGTCTGCAAAGCAGGAGGTAAATAAACAATAAAAAGATTTAAATGAAATTTACTATGCATATTTCAATGTATCAAAGAACATAATTTTTTGAACCGCCAAGCACCACGTGCTCGTGCAAGTTAAATTATATTTTTATTCATTTTAATTGTTTCATTGAATTGAGACACTTTAGTATTGAAAACGATCCAAAAAAACTTAGTCTTGCATTAATTATTTTAAAAAAAATCACATTTCCTATTTATTTGATTTCATATAATCACATGCTCAAAATGACATTTTTCATGGTTTTATTTGCTGTAGCCATTAACTAATTTTTTTTTTAATCAGAGCTTTTGTAAATGCAATGACAATATGTTATTAAAAGCTGATTTTTTGAAATGCTTGTGCAGATAATAAAATTTCAATTTTTCGTCTACGGATTTTTTAATTTTTCGCCTACAGATTTTTGTTGAGCCACAAACCTCATTTCCAAATCGATATCATGTTCTGACATGATAAAAAATATTTCTAGTGCAGTTTCAAGATTAACGTCTTTCTGAAATTCATAGAATATTAAATGTTGAAAATGATCTTTTCTTTGTCCATTTTTAAAAATTTGTCATATTTAAGAAGTACTTTTTTATTTAAAAAAATTATTATTTAACACTTAAGATCAAAAGACAATTTTATCTCTTAAATGCAAGAAATACAAAACATATTCGATAAAATATGCTGTAACTCCATTTATGAAAATAAACTTTTGCTATTTGTGCGGATCATGTTCGAACTGATGTATAATGCTGGCTCACTCATGATCACCTAAAATATATAATATACTATTTCAGATACATGAGTCACTTCATTTTGGTGTGAGATAGAAACAAATATTTAACATAAATGAATTAAAGACCAGAATTTAAAATATGTTAAATATAAGAAAATACTGAGAATGTAAACAGTGAGACAGCTAAATATTTTGATGAATCTCGTGCAAATTAAAATTAAGATTCAAAAAAATTAATATCCTATTATTCTAAAATTTCTTGTATCTTTCTTTTCTTTTAATACATCTAAACTGTTTAATAAGTACAAATTTATTATTATTTGTGTATAACAATAAGAATGAATACCTCATTTCAGACATGAATACGGATTTTCATAACAAAGAACTCTTCATTATAAGAATAAAATAAACATCTGAGAATACTTGTCTCATACACATATATAAATTAAAATTTTAGCATTCATTTAATGAATAGTTTTGTCATGTAGATGGCTATACCTATAAAAATTATTGAATAAAATTCAAGAAAGGATAATTCCTTTTTGCAGGGACAACTATTTTTCAATCAAATATTTTGCAATAATTAATAGAAATTTATAATTTTAAAATAATAATAAGCAATGATTACCTGAATGTATCTAAAGCTATTTCTTTCGTTAAATCAAAAATCAAATCAAGGAAGATCAGCTGAGAAGGAGCAGTAATATCCAGTTGCTTCACAAGTGAACTAAAATCTACTTCTTTAATCTCACTGACCATTAACCCATTTTTCTTCCCAACTAACAATGTTTCCACAATGCAATCCAGAATTGATGAGATTTGTTTAGTAACATATTTGATAGAATCAGTTTTTTCAGCAGGCTTTTCCTTTTTTATTGGAAGTGAATATGAATACTGAGAGTTAATGCTCATAACAGCTGGTGGAGTGTATGGTGGAGGAGGTTTGTTGGGTATTTTACGATAATAATATGGATACTGTTGAAGTATTAATTGCTGTTCTAATTGTTGTGTATCCCATTGGGCTGCAACAAATCCATCTTCAAACCAATCAGTTTGTTTCTTAAAAATATTATAATCACTTTTATCATGCATAGATTGAATAGATTTATTCTCAACAGGATCTTCAGTATTTTGTATCTGACTGTTAGAAGCAACTTGCAAAGAATCAGTCCCAGAAGTCAATGCACAATTAATACTTGTTGGGGAAGGAAATTCATCTGGTTGTATAAGTCCATTTTCAAAATTTTTATAACTTTTTGATATATTTATGACAGAAGATATTGCATCATTTATGTAGGTAGATAATAATTCATTTATAAATAGTTCCATACTTTCAGCACTGAATTTCTTAACTGAGAGACAAGATACATCAGGCACAATTTTGGTCTTCGAACTTTGAAGTTTTGTTTCAATAGGATATTTTTTTGATAAATTCAGCATCGTTCTAATAGCATCTTCAACTACTGAAGAATATAAATAACTTACAACATTTACAACAAATGTTTCAGATTTTAAACCTTCTTTAAATGACTTTTTATTTTTATTGGAAACAAAACGAGCAAGTTCATCACATGGCTTTTCATCATTTTTTTGTTCGCTGATTTGGCTTGAAGATTTTCTTTCAGTGATTGGAAGATGACTTTTTGAAGATGAAAGAACATCTTTTTCCTCTTCTACAGTAAAAGTCTTATCTGGCAAATTTCCAGGAGAAAGTGTTGGATTGGTATCTGAATGCTCATATTCAAAGCTTCCACTTTCGAATTCATCTTTCCCTGATGAATTGTTTGTGCTGTTGGATGCCTCAGAGTTGTATTCAATTTCAGAGGAAGGAGCACTATCACTGCTTACAGGATGACCAGTCGTCAATGATTCCTTAGTGATTTTAGCAGAACTTTCAGTCCTCACAGAGTCATTAGAAGAAGGAGCAATATCAGGAATAGAAGAACTTTTCATGTCATTATCTTTATTGCTAGCTTCCTGGTCTGTTTTCGACATGGATGAACTTGAAACAAAAGTATCAGACTGGCATGTAGATTTTGAGTCTGCATTATTAATGTAGGCTTGACTTTGTTCAGACTTAGAATCAACTGTCATTAATGAAGAGTTAATCGATTCATAGGATTCTTCCTCAATTTCAGATTCTTCTTTTGACTCAGCTGATAATTTACCTTGAATTTTATTATGAATTAATGAAGATTTCTTTGAAGACGAGATTTCTAGATTTTTGAAAAGTACAGAAACATCTTTTTCACTGCCTTCTGCAGATAACTCTTTTTCACTAACTTCTGCAGAAGCAGATTTACTTTCAGAAATTTTAATAGAAAGTAATTCTTTTTCAGAAATACTTTCAGAAGTTACTGTCTTGATAGAAATTTCTTTATTTGTTGAAATTTCATGTTTAAGTTTTTCTTTCGGATCTGGGAAAAGCTTTTTGATGACTGGTTT
>JAOUZG010041575.1:3581496-3599733 GCA_026289955.1 Argiope argentata
AAAATTGTGTAACAGAAAAATTGAACATTGGAACCATACATTAAAGGCAAATTTAATTTTCCCAGAATTTTAATAAAAATGCAGTCGTTAAAAATAGATTAGAAAATGGAAAAAATATATGAAATGAAATTTTTTAAAAAAAATTATGATTGTTTGATTAGCTTAACCATATGTTCTCTGATAGATGCAATAAAATGTATTTTTTGAGTTTCAACAGAAATCTATAAAAATTATAAGTTGCAATTAGTATTATTAATTAGTATTAGTCTTTTCACCCTAATGTTTTATCTAAGAATTTATCCAATTCTGTTGCCACTTTAAAAATATATAAATTGTAACATGTTTAACTGAAATCCTTTTCTTCCTAAATAAAAACAATTTCATTGAGTAACATGAAAAACAAGCTAATACCTATTAAATTATTTTAGAAACTCTTACTTTTCAGAACTTGATTGGTTAAAACTTTTATCATCTGACTTCTTATCAATATGAACACTCTCTGATGATTCTTTTGAAAATTCTTGTAATTTTTCAGAGATTGGTGAAACTTCTTCTATTGAATCATGTATAGAATTATTTGAAGAAATCTTATCATCCACTGTCAATGGAGATTCAGGGACATCAGTCTCAAACTTTTTGTTTTCAACAAGATTACTTTCAGAGGAAATTTTATCATCTGAGGTTTTGTGACTTTTATTAGAAAGTATGGAATCGATTTCTCCATTTTTAGAGTTTTCAATCACACTTATTATCTCTGAAACAGATGATTCAGATGGTGACACTCCTTTCGGTACAGACTCATCATTTTTGTCTTCAATCTGTTCCTCAACAAAACTTTTAGATTGAACATTTTTCACACTATGAGGTTCAGACATTACAGAACTACTAGTTGATTTAAATGATGTGCTAGAACTAGATGATTTATCACTACTTATCTTTTCATTAGAACTTTCTTTTTGTCCATTATCATAAGAATTTGATATTTGTTCACTAAGTATTGAAGAGTTCACAGCTGCATGAGAAAGAGTTTCTTCACTCACAAAACTTCCACTACGAGAATTAGTACTATTAATTTGTTCAGAAAACTGATCTTGAACTGTAGAATCCATATCTTGAGATGAAGCTATTTGATTATGCACACCTTTCAGTATATCTTTTGAAAATTCAGGTATTCCTTCAAAATAAAATAAAAAATATATACTTAAAAAACATTCTTTAAAAAATTAGATTAGAATTTTTAGCAATCCAATAATTTAATAATAAAAATAATAACAGAATTGTATTTAATATTAAATTTTTGTTCCAGCCATATCAACAATGAATTTTAATGCAAACCTTTAAACTCTTTCATTTCATCAAAAAAAAATATGTATAATATCATTTACAGAGTAAAACAGAGATTTGAGGTCTATGACGAAGCATGAGGTATACAAAAAGTGGAAATCTATGATGCATATATCACATAAAAACATATAAGATTTCTAGTTTAAAGATATGTAAAAATAATGACATATAAATGACTAAGTTACAAGATTAATTTTAAATTTTAGAACTATGAAAGAAGGAAAATTCTAAAATCCCATTTCATGTTGATAAAATTCCAAATTTCAAATCAATTAAAAACCATAATCGGTGGCTCTGCAAATGTGCATAACATTATCCATCTCGAGTTATTTAACTAAATATTTATTCACAGTATTATAAAATCTGCAGTCTGAGATCATCCAAATTTTGAATTTTTTTCAAATATGATTATAATAATGAAATACACAATTTCTCCATGACAGTATATAAACGACGTCGATAATGGTATTGAATTGTCGACAGGCACTTAGTAACAATAACAGTTTCTTGCTATAATTTTTCACAGAAAATATTATAATGATGGCTATGTGGTAAAATGGGACAGACAAAAAAAGCTATTATGTAATTTTATGAAAAGCAATGCAACAGTGAACATACACAAGCTTGGTGAGGAAAAAGTATATATACTTTTGTTGTTTTCTTTGTTTCATTAAGGCAGAAATAATCGATAGCAAAAAAAAGAAAAAAAAAAGGGAGGTTTGCTTTTTTCCCCAAAAATATTGTATTAAGAGAATATTTTAGGCTTAATTTGTCTATCTTTATATTATTTTTTAAAATTTAATATTTGTTATAGGTTTTAAAACTTGCTTTAAAAATTGAACACACATACAAAAAAAATAATTAATATTCCCAAACAGGCATCAATCTAAATCCAGTAACTAAAACAATAAAATTGTCGAAAACATATCACAAATATTCTTTTTTAATGTATTGAAATTAGAGGGAGGGGATTGTGCAGAAATAAAATTACTATTATTGTAAAGTTAATTCTTAATTTTAACATGACATAAAAATGACTTTTATGCAAAAATATGTTCTGAAATTATTAAGGAAAATTTTCATTACTTTTCAATAACAAATATAATTAACGTTTAGAACTTATTTACTCTGTACAAAGTTTTGAGCACCATAGCATGCTGCAATCAGATGTTATATCAGCCTACAAATACTATAATATTAAAAATGAAAGGGGGCAATCTTTTAATGAGAAGATAGATTTTCTTAATTAAATTCATGTTGTGCAATCAGTATACGGTATTATTGCCATGGGATATATTTAATCTAAAAAATCTATTACATATTTTTAAAAAAATGAATGAGGGAAAGAATTTTAAATCTTTCTGTATAATTTAAAGATTTATTCCAGATTTTCATTCATATGGCTGATAAATAAGTAAATAAAAGACTTTTTGATAAAATTGGCACTTACCTAATGGTTTCCGGTTAAAAGTGTTGATAAAATTGAAGGGATCAGGTTTAAAATGGGTTGAATCCATAAATGGTTGAACAGGGTTTTTTGAGGATGAAATTTTATCATGCTGATTAGAGCTTAGCTGAAATATATATATATATATAAGAAATATCTATAACTTTTTTAAAAGTTCAAAATTGAATCTTGATGATTTAAAGATACTGCTTAAAATTAATTATATAATAAGGATTACAATAAAAAGTTTAACAAAAAAAACCAAGCATGCATATTTTTCATGAAATTTTGTTTACTGAAACTTGCTTAATGTTTGCTAGTTAATAAAATTTATTATAAAATATCATGTTAAATTCAATTTCATTTTTTGTAAATAAAAAAGAATGCTCAGAAATATTATTTTAAACAAGATAAAATCATCTTATATTTAAGAAAAACTTTAAAAAATTTAACAAAAAAATGCAGTAGTCTTCACATATTTAATATAACATACAAATACCTAATTATTTTTTTTTTTCAATTTCAAGCTAATATATTAAGGAAAATATTTATTTTTAATTTATAAAAGTTATTAGTATTTTTGGAATATTTGAAACTAAATCATAAGTTTGGTGAAATGAACACATATTAAAAGAATGTATATAACTTTAATTTAAAAATATTCCTAAATAGTGATAAAACCATATAAAATAGTTTTTATATTTTTATATATTTTAAGGTATATTTATAGATATTTACCAATATATTCGTAGATATAACAATATATATTTATAGATATAACACCAATATATTTTATATGATAACTTGTAGACATTCATATACTTTGAATTATTTCAAATAACATCACAAGTAATTTAACTTACAACAGAGTTTTCACTAATCATTGTATTGTCTTCAGATTTCAGAGTTCCTTCAATTAAACTTGGTTGCTGAAAAAAAAAATAGATTTCATAATTCATATAAGCATATTATAAGTCAAATATGTATTTTTAAATGATGTAGAGAAGACTATTTGTTGTTTTCTAGATTTACATCACGAGAAATATATCTGCCAATACAATTAAGAAATCTAAAATGTATTACCAATGATCTTGCATTATTTTCATGTGATATATCCTCTTCGGACTCTAAGGAACCTTCAATTATTTCTGCTTCATACTATAAAAGAATTTAGTATAATAAAATAAATTAATAATCAATAAGCATTTACAAAATTTAAATAAAATTCTAAAAATATACATGTTTAACTCAATTCAATTTGTTTATCAATAATCAAGGCCCTTATTTCCTTATTTAACTTTTATTCTATAAAAATGTAAATTGCAAACAGAAAAAGCAAAAACAGCAATGGCTTATAACAATTAATCATCAAACACAAACTTAACACAATGCTAAGCAGTAATTAAATTTAAATTTCAAAAACTAAAAACAATACCATTGGAAAATTTCCATGCATAAAATATTCTTTAAATTTTTTTCTTAGGATCTAAAAAACATTCTGTTGTAATAAATGTACTTACACTCAAACCAGTTGCTTGTTTCTCAGACTTTTTTACATTTTGTTTTAAAGTATCTTTTAAAATTACATTTTCCTTTCTAGTACTTGAAATTACAGATGTACTTTGGCCCAAAAGTTTCTCATATAATTGACTAGTATCCCCAATATCTGAAATCATTTTGGTTTTTGTAATTCATAAAAATAAATACATAAATAAATTAAGTACTTAAATGAAATCTTATTAATAACAATAAAAAAATTACTTGTCACTTGCTTTCTGAAACTATTTCCTGTTGCATCTTGCAAGGATTTAGCAACTTCAATCACAAAATCTGTTTTACCTTCTTCCAGGATTTGAGGATTGCTTTCAGCTTGTTTATTACTATCTGCAATAAGATTTTTTCTACTTGATCTGGGATTAGGTGGAGGTGGGCTTTCTTCAACCCATTTTCTAGTCCGAATTAAATGCTCGAATGGTGCAGTCATTTCATCAATTGATTTCACAAGCTTTTTCAAAGTTTCAACTTGTTTTGATTGCCCTAAACATAGAAAATAGATTTATTTTAAATACTAATTTTACTTTATACCAATGATTTTATAACTAATTCAAATAAACAAAAGGTTGTAAATATAAAATATGTACAAATCATATCAATTTATATCAATTTTTTTAACAAAATAATTCAAATTTAGTTCCTAAAGAATTAAAATTAATTAATAAAAAGTTCCAACATTTAATTGCTTCCTTATTAAATAGTTGCAAAATATTTATAATTCAATTTGTGATGTCATTATATTTTTTTAAAATCACATCTTAATTTTTGCATACATTTATCTTTTTTGCATTAAATTGTCCAGAATTTAAAATAAATTAGAATTTTTTCTTTGTTTTAATCATCCAAGATCAATCCCATCATTTTAATTTCCTCTGGAATTTAAGTAAATATTGAATATCACATTCCATCTATGTGGTAACCCTTTTCCATTTTGTACTATTGTTTCTAGAAAATGCAGAATGATTCATAAAGAACACTTTCCATTTCTGGGAAATAGTAACAGTCAAAGATACAAACTGCTTTACCAAATCATAAGTAGAAGTAGTTTTAAAGTTTGTGTGACACCCTTAGCAGAAGTCACATAGGCAGTAGTGTGTGTGTCATGTATTTACTCAGTCAAAATGGCAGTTCTGCAGTGAAGAAGAATTTTTGCATTCTTCAATTTAGCCAAACAGAATCTGCAGTTTTCATGCAATGACATTTTTTATCACAATTCAAAAAAAAAAAATCTTATTAGAAAATCTATTATATCATTCTTATAAGAAATAAATTTATATTATATTTCTAATTAGAAAATCTATATTCTAAGGTTTAAAAAAAGTTAAACTATGAGCTGTTTGTCCAAAGATATAAGTCCTGGATGACTGACAGTATAACAAAAAGTCATCATTCAAAGATGCCTCGAAAAATCAAATAAAGAGTGTGAGTTGTGAAGTGCAGTTTTCACAGTCCACCATCTGCAGAATTTTGAGAAAGAAGCTGAAATTGATTATACTAAATGCAGGTGATGGTAAATCTAACTCAATTTTCTGAACAAAAGCACTTTGATTTTTGTACCGATATAAAACTTAGTTTTAAAAATTATGATTTTGCAAATCACTTCATCGGCAGAGCAATATTTCTTATCAATGGGCACAATACTCCTTTCTTACATTACATTATTATATACATTATTATCAATGGCACTTTACTCCGAAAAGGAGTATACACAAGCACAATACTCCTTTTCGGGGAAGGGAATAGAGAATCGCAAATTCACAGAGTAACCATATGAGATTTCCCTAAGGTAAATTTGTTTCATACAGTATCCAGAAAAAAATGTACGGCCCCTTTTAAAGGGCCACTCATAAAACATTTTCAACTATCTAATAAAATAAGCCCATACAATTCTGTAACAGGTAATATATAATACCTTATATTGTTCTTGGTTTATATTGCATTGAAACAATATACCTCTTTATTAATCAACCTGCATTTAAAATATATTTATGCATGATCTATAAGCTAAATTTATTAGATTTAATAAGAAAAATTTTTTCAAACAAAAGTGGGGAAAGAAGCAAATTTATCAATTAAAATTTTTACTGAAAATTAAGGAAAATTTCATTTAAAAAAAGCTTCGTGTGCTTTTACTAATGTGCATACTCCCATAAAATTCATAAAATAATTTGATTTCAAATGTAATAAAAAATTTTAAATAATAACAATAAAATTTAATATTGCCATCTGAAATCACATACTGAAAAACAATAAACAAAAATAGTTTTAAAAATATTGAAATTTTATTTAATACATAAGTTGAAATTTTATTAAATGAACAAGAATGTAATCATTCATTTATAAAAAAATATCTTACCTGTAGGAATAACAATTTTATCATATTTCAGTGCTTCAGAAAACTCTTTTTGCTCATCACCCAATTCACTTAATTGGCTTGGAGTACTTATAGTTGATAAATAACTAGTCAAATTTTCATTCTCTTTATAAAATGATGTAGATGGCAGCTCCTTCTGATCAGAATTATTCTTTTCATCTTTAAGAAGTAAATGGTTATCTTTGGCTAGATGAAGATCTTTCTTCATAGAAGTTTCAGATTTTGAAACAACAGTAACTTTCTGCTCTTTCATATCGGAAACATGTGGAGAAAAATCAGGTGAATTCAACTTGGATAATATTTCACTTTCAGAATGATTTCTACTTGTTTGTGTACCCATTGATTCCTTGGGTATAAAATCATTTGATGTCTCTACTAAAGGATAGGTAAGTGGCTTTCCTAATTGTTTTGAATTCTTAGAGGAAACAATTTCATCTGCTTGTGATTTTTTTAAATGAGGTAATATGTATGTATTTAAAGATGACTGTTCAACATCTTGGCTAGTAGATTCCCTTGATTTTTTAACAACCTGGAAAATTACAAGGTGAAATAAATTGATTAAATATTATTGCAAAACTGAATTAATAAAACTTTCTATTTCTATAAAGAAAGCCTGATAATTACTTAACACAAGATTTAGTTGACACACATACATCTTAAAATAATCCAGTGAACATTGACATACATTTAAATTTTTAGTCTTTAAAGAATCTCATTCTCATCTAAAAGTACAGATAAGTCTTTGAAAAATAATTTCAGATTATTAATTCACATAGTTCAATGGTCCTCCAGTAATCAAAACCATGTTGCTTTTTTATATTTGAATTGAAATTATTATTAAATGAATTGTGAAAAAAATTATGAGTTAATACTTTTTCAAAAGTTGTATTTCACAGTTGTAAAAGTTGTATTTAAATTCTTTTCAAGTATTTCATATTTATATAGCAAACACTGGGATGAACAATTATATTATTAACAATTTTTTAGCATTTGTTTTGAATTTATGAAATACTTTAAAATGTTAAAAGAGTTATGCATATAAAAATTGAATTTTACATTTTACCTTTGTGGGTGATGAACTTTTAAAAGCAGACACTATTTTCTGCTTTTGAAATTCATACAATTTTTGGAGACTTTCTTTTTTTCTTTCAGCTTCTTGTAAAGATTTTTTATGCTCTTCTAAATGCCTTTTTCTTCTTTCAGCTTTCTTCTTTTTAATGTAATCTCTAACAGCCTGAGTATCATAATGCCTTATTTTTGGAGAAGGAGCTGTCTTTTCTTCTATAAAAAAATAAGTAGTAATTTAATTTTATAAGTCATTGATAGAATTAAATTCTTATTACACATTCAACAAAAAATATTCTGAGATCCAATCAGATCAGTTTTATATATATATATATATATATATATATATATATATATATATATATATATAAAATTTAAGATTGAGAATTTTTGATTTAAGAAGAAACAGATGTGAAGTTCTTTTTTTTTTTTTTTGTGGTTTCCCAGAAATAATTCAATATTCATTTAAAATGGAGATTTCTTTGTAAGAGTCATAACTAATGCAGCACAGCATGTGAAACAGGAAAGCAGTAAGAAACTGGAGGGTGAGTGCTAAGGACTATTTTGAATTTATATAGTATAATTTCAGAAAGACCCAGTTTTTTTTTTTTTTTTCTTCTTTTTCTTTTTCTATTGAAACAGTGTCTTGGTTTGGCACACATTAAAAGTCGTCACCATTGTAGGAAAATGAAATGTGCATCTGATAAGTTTAAGTTAAAAAGAAGCCAGAGTTAAAGAAATTAGAAAATGTTCTTGTTATAACATGGATAAATAAAAATATTTTTCCCTCTCTTTCTCATACACACATGCACACACATATAGAAATAATTGCACAAGTAAGTTTCAGTAGCTTTAATGCCCAAATTTTAAATTATCTTTAATATTTTCATATAATTTTAAACATTATTTACTAGTTCATAAAATGCATTAAATTTTATTTCACACATTAAAACCTTCACATTTATATTTAGAACCTATTTTTTTAAAACTTCCTGCTAGTGAAACTGGGCCAAGCAATTTGATATCAGGCATGGAGGGAAAAATGCCACAATGAACTTATTTTTGTTTGAATGTAACCTAACATAGATCAACTCATAATCCTATTTAAAAGAACAAGGGCTCTAAAATAGGTTGGTTAATTATCTACTCTAATAGAAAATTATTAAAAAAAAAACCTATCAAGTCCAAACTATTTCAAGATATTTCATTGAAACTAAATATATTCACCATAAACAAATATATCATCAAAAGTATCTAGCAATAAATATTTAAAAAATGGATGAAATTCTAATACTGTGTATAAAATGGTTTGTAAACTTTTCTAAATAATAAAAATTTTAACAGTTTTAATTCTTGAATTGAAGAAGTACTGCAAATAGTTAAAATTTTCCTTTTAGTTGAGAAATTTACATAGTTTAATTTGTTTAGTCTAAACAGAATAAAGTACCATCAATATCAAAATTAAGGCATAAAAATGAAGGTGCAACATCTATTTGAAACTCCAAGCAACATCTTTATTTCTTGAAAATAAAATTAAAAAGTGTTTTTTTTTTCTTTTCTATTCCCTCCTCCCTCATTTTTTTAGAATCATAATGCCATGGAAGATTTAAGCAGGAAAATAATTATTAATTTTACAACAGGGATAAGTCATAAAAACATGAAATATATCACATTTTATTATTATGAACCAGATAATAAAAATGCATACCAACAATGTTTTTAGCTTTCCTTTTAACACTTTTGGAAACAATGGGTTGTTTTGGAATTTGATTTTCTTTTGATTTGTCAGAAAGAAATTCATGTTCACTATCTGAGCTCATGTCTATGACAGTAGAAGTAGTCACTTTCTTCTCTTCTTGTTTCATATCAGCTGAAATAGATTTGTTTCAAGACTTGATTATTTTGATTCATAATCAAGACTATGATTATGAAACTCATTATACAATTTTTTTAGCAAATATATCCATGCAAATGAATTATAGTATCTATCTAATGACATAGTAATTATCTTGATTTGCCAAGATAATTATTATGTCAATAGTAATTATCTTGGCAAATCAAGACAATTACTATGTCATTAGATAGATACTATAATTCATTTGCATTGATATTAATCCACAGGCAAACAGGAAGATTCTTTGCTGCAAGCATTCACTCATTTATGCCAGCAATGTTCCTTTGAAATTTCATATAAATACTAGTGTATCTAGTTATTATCATTTGCTAAAAGAAGTTTTACACACAAATATATATATGGGATTACAAATGAGCTGAGTTATAACTGAAACTCAGAAATGAGAGCCAAGGGATTAAATAAAACTTCCAACATAGAAATGCTATTCATTTTCTTCATGTTTGTAGAGTTAATCTACATTGTATGCTAGTTAATGTTATCAAAGAAATTTGAATAATAGTAATAATAGTCAAAAATTTTAGAACAGGCAGTTACTTCTTTATGACAATACCTTTTATAAAACATTAAAAATTAGAGGATTTTTTTGTAAAAATATACAAATATTGTTTTTAGCACCTCATATTTTAACACAATACTCCTCTCTCATACATTCTTTTAAAATTTTAATTCTGGAATAAATAATAATAAATTTATCCAGTTTAAAATTATTGAAAATTTAGCAGATGCAATGAAACTGACAAAATGAATTCTAAAAAAAAAAAAAAAAAAAAAATCTCTTAAAGCTACCAGAATCATTAGAAAAAATGAGAATGCAGATTAATTATTTAATAAGTTAAAGACTATTTTGGAAGATATGGACATACGAAATTTTAAGTTCACTTTGGAAATTCCAATAAACAAAAATTACATTTGAAAGATAAAAATTCACTCACATTGATAGAACCATTAATAAAACACTTGGGTTTTCCTTAAAAAATATGTTTTATTCTACCAAAATATTTTGTGCAGACACTTTTATTAATAAATATATTTTATAACTATTTTACATAAACATCCTAAATTAAATACACAAACTTTTTATACAAGTAGAACAATATTTTCCTAATTAGAGAAAAACTGTATAAAAAACTCATTTTTAAGAAAAGTTATATTAAAATTACGTACAAGTTTTGGGGACGGAATCACTTTTTGATTGGCTTGCTTCTTCTGGCCTGACAGAACTATTACTGTCAACTGCACTAGATTTCTGAGAGCTTGACACTGAATTATCAGAAGCAATTTCCTCATGAAGTTGTTTGGCTTTAGAATTATCTTCACTGCTTTTAGGAGTAGTTTGCTTTTTAAAATTATCTTCTTTACTTTTAAGAACAGTTTGCTTGTTTTTCTTTAGAGGAGGAGCTAAAATATCTAGAATAAAGCAATTTTAATTAGAATGAGATATAATAAAGAAAGAGGGCACTTATAAGACAAATCAATCAGTAATTCAGTAAAGATAGATATTCACTTCCCCATCCACATATTAAATTACAATGCCCTTTTATGTTATGCCAAATATAGTAGACTCTTGCACAATGCATTAGTTATCATTAATTAAATAATAATAATGCATAGCATTGCTAGTTATATGAATACACATCCCAAGAAACATTCCACAATAAGAAATTTATTTACAAAGGAATCTACTCTAAATAAATTTGCCCTAATGTATAATTTTCTATGATGCATATTCATATAATATATGACTTTTCAGTTTCACTTTAAAGAATACAAAATGTTTATTGATAACATAAAATATATCATTAAAAATATGTAAAACAATAAATTACTTTTCAAACTGCTTATTTAAAAAATAAAATTTACTATTATTGTAAAATCCAGTTTTTTAATTTTATATAATTAGTATTTATAGTTTAAGTGCAGTAGGTAAAATAGTTTTCAATAATTTAAACAACAATTTAAAATTTGTGTAAATATTCTATAAAGTTATTACACAAAATTTTATGAATTCCAATATACAGTCATCATTAATAACCTAATATGATTTTTTTTAATTTTAGGAAAGAGGCAAACAACATACAATGACTCATTATTATTCTTAAAAATAAACATATAATAAAGAATATTTAAAAATTACTTCTTAATAAAGCATATCATGTGCAAAATTTGAAAATAAAATTTACTTCCCTAAAAGTTTTTTTTTTTTAACATTTTAGTTAATGTAAAAACTTCTTAATAAAAGGTCATTACAGAAAATAAAAACATTAAATTACAAGAAATCATGCATTTAAATTAGCTAAAGATCTGAAATAATACTTACTCTCTTTTTTCTCCAAAACATTTTTCTTTATTCTTTTCATAGCAGGACTCTTATTTTCTAAAATGAAAACAAATGGAATGGTTTAAATACCTTAGTATATAATAATAAATAAAAAGTTTTATTGTAAAACTTTGCCATAGTCAAAGAAGAGTTTTGACTTTTGATTAAACTGTGCAAGTAATCAATATTAAGGAATTCCAGAAAGTTCAATACAAATATATTTAAAACAGGGAAAAAAGCTATGTTTTTTTATGAAAAACTTTTTCTAATCATTATACAATATTTACTCATTTTAATTAATAAAATAATTTCATTAAAAAAATTCTTATCCTATTGGTAAAATAACTAGTAATATAAATATAATTTTAAACAGAATTTCCATTCAAATAAAATTATTTATTTCAGTCCTGAAAAAAAAAAACCATGACTTAACAGCATATATAGGATACTTTGAATAGTAAATAATTCAATAAAGTTATTTTAAACCCTATTTTTTAAAAAAATACAAATTAAATGTTAAATGAACTGTTTTCAAATAAAAATAACAAGTATAAAAATTACCTTTAACATTATATGATTTAGAGGATTTGAAATTCTTTCTGCTTATTGGAGCACCAGGCACATTAAAACCTCTATATTTAGGCAAATTAGTAACCAAACATTTTTTTCTTGTGGGTGGAAGCCTAATTGGTACAGTTGAATCAATACCATCATCAATCTTTTCAGAAATTTTCAAATCTTCCTCATGTTTTTCTGCATCACTGCTTCCATAATCATTTAAAATTACTTTCTTTCTATAATTTGAACTAGATATGCCATCTAAGTCAGATTTTGCTTGAATTTTCTCATGAAATTTCTTTTGTCGATTAATGATTTCTTGCAATGTTTTCATGTGACCTAAACAAAATAATGACATATAAATATTTAATACATAAGTCTGAATTCAATCAAAACATGAATAAAATATATTTAAAATCATAAATAAAAAATTTGTATAGCTAAATAATAATAATACTGATTTATTAATTTTGATATCAACAAAATATTAATTGATTCAAGTAAAAGAAACAAATACCTAATTAAATAAATACATCAAAAAATTCTTGGTTTTTCTGCTTAATATTAGTATATCATTTAAATTACAGGAAACAAAATTGAAGATAACCATAAATGAACCACATTTAGCTGATAATTGTAAAATGATAGATATATAGATAGAATTGAAATTTAGAGTACTGGATAAGTAAAAGTGTTAATTTTTTTTAGTAATCTAATTTTGCTTCAATTTTCTGTTAGATAGAAAGTAAGCAACAATTGATTAGAAAGAAATTTAAGCAACTCTTTCTTAAATAAGACAATATAGTAATAAAATTTATGAATTATCAGCCTGAAGGATAAAGGTTATGTTTAATTTCAGTTAAATTGTTTAATTATAACTTTACGTTCATGATTTTCTCAAACTATTAGATGATAAAACTGTGCTGTTTTGATTGTCTTGTATATGTTTGTTCATTGCTTAATGAACCTTTCTAATTAACCTTCATTATAGCTCAATTATAAATGTAAATACATGAATAATTTATTGCATAAATTTGTAATATGAATTTTTCATCCATCATGTAAACTACACATGTACAAAGCAAATTCTTATTCTTCAACTTTCAACAACTGTAAATAAAGGCCAATGATACATGAAGTATTTCCTCTCCATAATGTAGAGAATAGAGGAATATTTGATACTTGGTTTAGCAGAACATTTGATTTTTGAAACATTATGAATTATAGCAAAGAGAATCAAATATGTTCTATTGAATGTATAGCATAATATTTCATGCATATACAAAAATAAAGTTACACCATAAAATGCTTTAGAAAAATGCCTTGAAATCTCTATATCAACATCAACTAAACATTATGCACAGACCTATTGCAATGATTCTACATCATTCTTGCCAAGAAAGCATTTATTAATGGTCTGCAATCAAAGAAAAAGCTCTTCCATTTACAGAAAATCATAATGAAAAAGAATATTTAGCTTCCAATGATTTGATTCACCAAATTCAAAAATGATTACAGAAAGAAGGACTTCCAATTTCACAAGCAGAAAATGATGAAGTCCTCTTTCCATTTAACCCTCCAGAAAAAGAAATATGAAAACAGATCACTCATGGGATAGGTTTTAATTGTTATCTCTCATGCAATGAACACTATCCATTTGTACAACTACAGTTAATGAAGTAATAGGGTAATAATATAATCTAATATTACTTGGGGGAAATAATTTTTTAAATTACTAAAATTAAAATTGCATTGATTTGTAGGAAAAAATGAATGGTGATTCTGATTCAGAATACCATAATGAAACTCTTGCTACAATTGTTGCTTTTTCAGACACTTTACACTGCTTAGGAATCATACCTAATGTAGCAAAATGTAAATGATACAGTATTTTTTCTCCATAAAGTTAAAAAAAGAAGTTTTGGCGTCAGGACTTATTAAAATTTTCACACATTACTTGGTAATAAATTTTAATTTAATTAGTGCATAATTATTCTCTGCAATTTTAACTGCTGAGTAAAAATTGTACAATTTCTAATTATGAATATCTTTGTGTACTTTCTGATGTGGCTGTTTCATAAGGGAAATGCAGAAATCTTTTGTTCTTTTGAACCACAAAATTATCTCCAAAGCTAAAATATTTAAAATACGATGAATTATTTTTCATTAAATTTCTTAAATATTCAGCAAGATTTCTTACCATGTACGATCCGTTTGGGTTTTAAATTGCGCAATTTTATTCCACTTGTTGCAGGTGACCAATGGATACCTTCAACAGCATTGCCATCATTAGATACTTCATGATGGCTGGATTCAACTTCCGTACTAGCAAGATCTATTTCTCTTCTTAAAAATTCTTCCTCCCATGATGTGAAACTTATCTTTGATGAATCAATTTTGGTAGGTTCATTCCTAAAAACAAAAAATTGATGATAATGGGCTCTTTTTTTCCCCAAAGTAATATGATTGTTAAACATTATTAAAAATAAACTATTACAAATCATTAAATAAAAAAATGAGATAAATCCTATGATTTATTGACAGCTAGAAAAATTATGGAAATAGAATTATGTTTAGAATTTCTTTTTGAATTAGGAGTTTGTATTAACTAAGTTATATTTAAATATATGGCCATAATTAAATTTACAAATTTAAAATAAAAATATATTTCAATACAATTAAAATACCTTGTGTGTATGTATTGTCATGAATTTTGTGTAAATTAGATGTAAATATTTGTAAATTGTTTAACGGTATAAAATTTACTGTAAAGGGATCACACGTCAGCAAGAAAAGACCGTTCTAAAGGGATTTACAACAGAAGATCATATTTGACTAATTTGGTGATGTGGGTGTGTTGATGACATAATGAGGTCGCTAAAGAATTTTACTACATGCTAAAATGTGAAATAGAAGCTGAGAAATAAAGAATTGTTTATAGAGAATATTGCAGAATGTTGCACACCAGTTTGGAATGAGCAGGAGGGTTCTGTATTTGCCCTACCCACTTTAGTGGGATGCTATTCAAGGCATTGCTTAAGGTGGCAAATCAGATCAGTTTGGAGAATGAGCTACATTAGTTGGCTTAGCTTGAGAGAGCATTTTTTCTTTATGACCTGTGTTCTATATCTTTGCTGTTAATCGAAATTAGTGAATGAAATAGAGTTAATTCGCTGTGAATTGCTTGTGTTGCATATATTTGCATGTTTCCCTAGAGAATAAAGTCTTCATCTTCGCATCGTCCTTGTGAGAATTTTCATAACAGTATAAAGAGAAGGTACAACAAATGCATTTCATATATTGTTACCAAATAATGCAGTTTTATTGCAACTAATTTATTATTAATAAAATAATTTTGCTGTTACATGTAAAATTATAAATGTTATTCCTCAAATAAACCAGATCGGCTTTAAAACATTTTTATGTTTGCAATTCTGGGGAAAACAACTTTTGTGATCCCATTTTTGTTCAAATTAAAAAATAATTGAGGCAGTTATGAGAAGTAAATATAAATCAATTTAATGTTACCCATTTATTTGAAAAGTTTTAAATAAAATGCAGTTGAAATGTATTGAAAAACAGAGAGAGAAGAAAAAAATCAGATATTAAATGTAGCAAAATTTATTGCCAAGATTCTATCAGTCTTTAGTCTTACTAGTAGTAATTTTTTTAAATGTATTTTTACATTTATTATTTTATTATGCTTATTTTGTTCATGACTTTATATCATTTTCTGTAAAAAAAAAGCAGAAATTTTTATTAGTACACATTTTTTAAAACTATTTGTAGCACATACTATTATCACAAATTTGTAATGTTGCTTCCCAAAAGAGTTAATTCCATCACAATTAATTGAATAAGAACAGATGCAGTATAAAGGAATCTGGACTTGTAACAAAGTAAATGATTCCAGGAACAAATTTTGAGAATAGGTCCTTTAAGATGGGAATTATGAATAACTTTCTAAAAAATTCTTTTTCTGGCATAGATTCAGATAAAGTTCAGAGGCAAAGATGGAGTCTGTTAAATATTAAGAAAGAATAAGATGTGTACTGAACAGGATATTGTATTAAGTTAGTCAATGAATAATGTAGTCAAGAGTAGCAGGGACAAGAGAAAGTAGTTGAATTCTTTCTGATAGCTCTGTATTATTACAGTTGTTTATGATCAATTTGCTGTTAGTATACGACTGTTTATTATAAATGTTACTCCTGTGTATGCTTCAATTTTGTTTTGTTGCCTTTGAATTCATATTTTTGGGTAGAAAAAATATAGTCCTTTGTTACTAGGGGGTTATTAGTCTTTTTCATTTATACTAATTTCACCAAATATTGAATTTTGGATTTTAAATTTTATATAACAATATTAAACCTAATCAAACATTAATATTTCATCTTCAGATTTCAGCACAAGGTTTTTAACACCATGAATATTTGATTACAATAGGCTTAAATATTTTTAGAGCAATGTTTATAAGTGAGTTTTAAACCTATGAGTGTCTGATTTCATTCTATTTCCAGGTCCAGTTTTTGTGTATAAAAAATAATGAAATCTATATCAATGCTGTATTGTCTTTTCAGAGATCTAGAAATGTTTAAATAATCTTTTTACACAGCATACATGTTTTTCAAATTCATATAACATACATATTATTTATTTAAAAAGATTTTAGCTTCCAAAATATAATTTATCTGTTTGATATAATTAGTTGTTCAATTATCTAATAATTAATCTAATAATCTTTCAATTTCTATTAATAAAATATTACTTAATTTTCTCATGATAGACTTATTTTTCCTTTTTTCTCTTTTAATATATTAACATTCTAGTTGCGTAATAGCAAAATGAAATATTTTACCTAAAAATAATGTTGGAAAGTTCAGCATCAGCATTTTTGTATGTATCTGCTATTAATGATGATGTTCTCTCTGAAGATGTAACTTTATGTTTAAAATTAAATAAAAAATCTGAAGTTTCAACAGAAGGGAGGTGTGAGGAGGTGCTCCCTATCACTGATTTGACCAGTGTCTCCTTAATATCTGGTGAATGTATGGAGAGTGACTTTGATGATTTAGAGTGAAGAGAATCCAATACATCTTTTGATGAATTGCCAGATTTATCAGTTTCTAAAAAAAAATAAAAAAAAATGTGAGAGCTGCAACAATATACATTAAAATACACTTAAACTAAATTTATTATAAATTTGAATGAATCACTTTAAAAATTATCATCTTTCAAACTTTTTTTAAAATTATAACTGAACATTTATGAATAAAAACAATAGTAAAAAATAATTTTAAAAAATACAATTTTATAAATTAAAAAGTAACTGAAATGGTTCCATGGTTTGTAGAATCTTAACAATTTGAAATGATTTTTCTAAAACACAAATGAAATCCTTAACAATAATTTTCAAACTGTAAAATTAAAAGATTGTATTTTATTGATTCAGACTTATAAATACTATAATAGCCAAATTATAACAGTTATAATTATAAAAGATTGGACATGCATACAGTAATAATCAACAGTGGAATACAGATTATATTTTTAAAGAAACTTTTAAGTTTCCCAAATATAAAACTGTTATTATCAGTATAAAAAAAGGACCTGGATTGATTTGAAGAAAAGCCATTAACAGAAGATATTAAATTATCTTCCTA
>JAOUZG010041575.1:3600133-3619822 GCA_026289955.1 Argiope argentata
TATATATAATTCTTCTGTGTGTGTGTGTATGTGACTAAACTCTTCCTAAATGGCTGGAACGATTTTCTTTACATTTTTTTTAGTGTTCAAGGGGATTTGAGAATTGTTTAGATTCATATGATTTTTAATTAGAAAATTAATTAAGAATTAAGCAAAATCTAGACGTTTTTTGCGATAATTTCCGAAAATATTAGCACACAAAAAGAGGTTTTTATATCAAATTAAAGTTTTAAAAACTATCTTTATAATTATATCATTTTTTACCTACACATTAAATTTTTATTTAAATAAATATTTTAACCATATTTTTCAGAAACTTATTTTCTTCAAAATAACAATTTAATCCACACGAGCATGGCGAAAAATTATCTTTTATCAGGGTGTTGCCATTACCTCGACAAAAACTCTGAGGAAAAAATAAGTTCATTATTACTGCAAAGTAAATACTACAAAAAAATATAATTTTCAGTATGTGATTCTTTCAAATGAAATAAATATCATATTTTCTAAAACAATAAATGCAAGATAAATTTTTCTATAATCGTTCACAGTATCTAAATTATTAATTCAATAAATCAATCATGCTTTAACTCATGCAGAATATCCATTCAAATCTGGACCCAATGGCCAATTTGTAAATCTTCAGTAATCGGCATAAATACTGTTTAATACTAAAATTAAAATGGTTTAAATGAAATAAACAAAAACTAGATTTTAAGTAATATGGGTAAATCTAGATTTTAAGTAAATGATCCGATGAGTGAAGAATTTAAAAAAAAATTGTACTCTGCTCTGTGAGTCATATTTAATAAAATATTCTTGATTCACTAATATTTTAAATAGGAAAAGTTACACTTCAATGAACTAAATCAATCACTAAAATTGACATACATAAAAAAAACATACAATCATTAAAAAAACATACAATTTTAGACATTTCCTTCTGCCATTTAAATAAAATATTTTGTCCTGGTTTTTCTCATAGATTTATAATTAAATAAATGTGTTTGTACATGTGCACATATGTTAATTGGAATTTCAGAGACTAGAACATATGATCTAGAGTAACCTAACTTAGCACACATATATACCTTGAAGAGTGAAAATGTATGCATCTGAGAGATTTTTTTAAAATTTCCATTAATTAAAAATTAAATTAGATTTTAACATTTTTCTGCAATGAAATCCGAAAATAATGTAGCAAAAAACTGATTCTTAAATTATCTTAAAGTTTAAAAGATTGCCTTTTTTATTATTATACTGATGTTTTAATAATGAAATAAATAATGTGTTATGCAAATTAAGTAAACAACTGAAATTAAAATGTTTACATTTATCCTCTGCCCTGTGAATAATATTTAACAAAATATTCTTGAGAATCGAATATCCTAAATGCAAAATATTTGCACTCCAATAAAGTACATCAATCTCTAAAGCTGGTTGATTCATGAACATTTCAATATCCATATTCTATATAAATGTACAATATTAGATCACTTTATCGACCTTCTCAAAGAAACCAATCATATTCTAGGATTTCTCAAGAGTGATTGGCCTAGATTATGAAAATGTTCATTCTTTTGATATTGTAATATTCAGAACTTAATAAGTTGGTCAGATTCGATAGCAAAAGATATAAAAATTTATTTATTTAAAAGTTGGAGCATTAAGAAATTTTGCTGAATATGATTCCTTAAAACAAAAGGGTTATCTAAAATTTAAACTTCATAATTGTTTAAAATATTTTACACTGAAAAATTAAAATTTTGGTAACAGCATTTATATTCTTTTAAAAATAAAACTATAAACTGAATTTATGAAGAAACCGTGGAATTTTTGCTAAACAGTCCTTTGAGATGTTTTAAATTGTGAAAATTATTCTGTAGTGTATATAAAACTTCAAAGACAAACGACTCTGCTTTCACTTCTTATGCTTTTTATTTAGACAAACCTGGATTCAGTAAAAAAATGTTTTTATATTAATAGCAGTTTCATCATTTCCATTTTAATTTAACATTAATATTTAGTGACACAGATAGATAGAGACAGCTGAGTAGTACAATGATCAGAACCTCTTAAGGCCTACATAATAATATAAGTGAATTATATGACTATCAAAATTTGAAGTTTAAAAATATTTTTTTGAAAAACCTGTTATGAGACAAAGTTACATAAAAAATAAATTGAGCATTTTAGCAAACATTAATACTGGTGAACTGACTGGCGGCCAAAGGCAGCTAGTCAGTTCACCAGTATTAATGACTAGACAGTTCACCAGTATAACATTAATACTGGTGAACTGACTGGCGGCCAAAGGCAGCTAGTATATATATTGTTTGAAAAATCTATTATGATATCAAGAGTGTGTTGTCCTCAGAAGTTTTAAAGTTAGTGCAATTTCAAACATGTAAATAACATTTTATGAATACTTAGGCAAAAAAGTAACTGCATTTGCATTGAAATCAATGTATTGCATTGCCTATGGGAGAGGAGAGATATCTGATTTTATAATGGCAAGCATCTGTTTCTTATCAATCTAGTAATATAGTAACTGTGTGGACTTGCGTCATCAGCTAATGATATGGCCTGCCTCTTTCAAATGGTGTTTTACAGAGGTTGAATATGGCCTTGGGATAAACCCTAATTCCCAAGAATTGCTGTTGAGGCATTTTAATAATTCAATTTTGACTGTATTCCTTCAAGAGAGTCAGGATGGCTTACATATATCTATTGCATTTAAAATGGTATTTTCATCTTTGATACATGATTATATATGATGTTTGCAGTAGGGCTGAATGCCAAACCATCTTTTTTTTTTCCTTCTGTGAGTTTACATACTGCTTCTTAGTATGCATCATGAATAGCAAAAACTGTGTCATATTACATTTGCTTTATGTTTCCTATGAAAAAAAATATTTCTCATAATAACTTATTATATATTATTCATTATTAATACAATCAAACCAAACATAACTAAATTAAAATCAATTACATATGCAAAACATTATTATCTACATTCAATATCAGAATAAAGCCTATTTTGTAGTATACTTATTGAGCATACATTAGATTCTATTAGAAATAGAATCTAAATCATTTGTTTCTATAATTTTGTTAATTAATAGTGTATAATATTTTATTAAATAACAATGAACAATACATTTTTAAATTTACAAAAGTTTGTTTTAAAAAAAGTACAAATAAATTGGCCTTACGTGAATACTTTCTTTTTTTTCTAACATGCTTCTCAAAAGGCAACTTTTTCGTACCATTTTTCTACAATAATAATAATATTTTCAAAAGTTTGTTATATTGAAAATACAAAAATTTACAAATAAGAGCAACAAAATTAAAGTTTTATATTTCTATATAGGATGCAAAATCAAATAATATTTATGTTACATATATTAAGAAATATACATAACAGTAAGTCAATGGTTATTTAGTGATAAACTTTTAGTTTAGTTATCAGAGTAAAAAACTGTCTTTCATATTATCATAAATCAATAAGTAATATGGCTAGTAAGAACATATTTATAATACTTTTTGAATATGCAATATTGATATGTTACAAAAGAGAAATATACACAAAAAATATATTCAGAAACAGAAATTACAAAGAAAAACAAAGTTAAAGATCTGTTGCGTCTGTTATAAAATATCTTGTAAAGGTCTGTAAGATTTTAAAAATATGCTACTCAGCAAAAATACAAGAGTACTATCAAAGGGGAAGGGGAGAAATAAATTAGAAAGGTTTCTATTTAAAACAGATTGTTTTTTCTTAAATTTTGTTTCAGACTTCTTTTAATACACTTTTTTTTATTTTCAAACTTCACACTTTAGCTATCTATTTTTTTTATTAGTTTATTATTTGAATTCTAATATTTCAATCTTTTTTAACAAAATATAATCAATTCTTTAATAAATTAAAACATTGTACAAAAATATATCAAAGCTACTTGAGATTTAAAAAAATATATGGGGAATTAAAACAATAATGGCTTTAAAAAAACTGAAAAGAATATTCATTAATGAAAACATATTATTTATTCAAGAATTTTCAAATCAAGTAAGCTTATAAAATCACTAACAAAAAATAAGAATATTGAATAAAATATTTAATTTAATTTTAAAATATTGAATGCCCAGAACACTTTTGAGTATCTTCTGCTACTCAGATTATAAAATACAAAATAAAATTATAAATTTATAATGGAAAATTCTTATAGCTAACAAAGTAATTAAAATAAGAAATATATAAAAACAAAGCAATATAAAATAATAAGCATTTAAATGCATCAAAATTAAAATTACAGAAATACCTTAATGAAATTTTGGGAATCTTTTGGATTTAAAACTTTAGAATGCTCTTTTTCTAAAGAAACATCAAGGGATTGATTATTTTCAAATGTGAGAGATTTCTTAGCAAAAGAAAGTTTTTTCTCAGCAATTTCAACCTGTTGGAAATAATATAAAGAAACTCATATATATCATTAAACAACAAACACTGATTTTGTGTTATAGCAAAATAACTTTTAATAAAACATGATATATGTTTCTTATCAACAGAAACTATATTTTTTATTATGAAAAAGAAAACTATTTACCTAAGATTAAATGCAATGAAAAGATTTGTTTTAAATTATTCAATTGAAGTAAAGATTTTTAATTTAGCTTGTTAACAGCTTTAGACATGAGAATACTACTAGGCCCTATTTTTAAAGCAAACAAATTCCTTAAAAGTTGAAAATGCAAAAACTGAGATAAAAAAACTACAACATTGCATTTAAAACTCAGCAGAGAACAGATTTTTAAAAATTGTTTTAGAATTGGCAAAATTAATTTTCATTATTAACATTTTATTAATTTTACTATTACTTTTTTAAAAAGCTCTTTAAAAACGATGAAAACATTTAATTCAATTAAAATGTGAGGGTTTATTTTTTAATTAATTTATTTTAAATAAGAGTTTAATTTTTTTGTTACATGAATAAAAGTTTTGTGATGGACTTTTAAATGTAAAAAAATCGCATTCTTAAAATAATATAATTTTTTTCATCTTAACTAATAAAAAAACAAACAGTTTTTCACCTCTTCTTTTAATGCATTAATTTTTCTTTGAGCTTCTTCAAAACCTAAAAAAGATTTTTTTTAAAAACATTACACACTTTCCTGTATTAGATAAAAATAATGTTAATATTGTTTAGAACATTCAAGAAGAAAACAACAATAAAATTACATCTTCTAATTATAATAAGAAGCAGGAATAAAGAAATTTTTCAAATTGAAAAAACTTTTTCAGTATTCATTAATAAATATTTACTAAAATTTAAAATTTTTTATAAAGATTAAAGTTAAGATTAAGGAAATAAGCAATGAAACTGACAACTAAAATAATAATAATAACCAGAGGAAGGATTCAAAAACTGTCTAAATCAGTATAAAAATCAAGAATCTTTGAAACTTTTCAAAAGCTAAATTAGGGGGGGGGGAGGGAGTGCTCATGTACAAATCTGCTAATCTTGCAAATAATATATACAAGTATGTTGATCAGGCACAACAGATAAATTGATAACCATTGCCAATTATAAGTATATGATATAACATTTTTATTTTATCTCTATAATATGCAGGCTTCTTAAGTTTAAGAAAAAATTAATTTCAGCTGAATGACATTTGTTTCATTGAAATGAGTTATTCCTTTACGAAAGTGAGTTGCCTTATGTCTGAAGAGCAGACATTCTCTTCTCTTCAGTTCGAAAGAAATTAAAAGCAGCTATGCAGTTAGAATTTCTCATAAATAGTTTGGAATTCCCTGTATAAGAAATTCTCTTGTTCATCTACCAAAAAAAAATAATAAATATAAGAAGGAACATAGAAAATAAAACTAACCCAGATTTACCAGAACATATGCAAGACAGTAAATAAAAGAAAAAAATGTGCCCGATTTAAAGTTTCAAACAATCATTATTAAAGTCTAGTATCTTACTTTTTAGAAGTTTGAGAAAAATATATCTATTTTATTAGCTAGCAACACATTTGTAAGTTGTAGAATACATTTTTTTATACATGTATTTCAACTTATATACAGATTTTGAGATTTGGGTAAGCTTTTGAAAGAAACATTCTTTTTAGCTTATATTTGGAAATATAGAGTAAAAAAATTTCGATACTGCATCTACATTTTTTTTTGACTTGCAACAATAGTACCATACATAAAGTTTATTTATAAAATAATAATAAAAAGTTGTTTAAATAAAAGGATTTATTTAATTAATAGAGAAAAAGCCAAAATTTGCTAAATATTCCACCAAAACCAAATAGCCATCACAGCCTTATGAGTGTGCTTCTAACTTAAGCAAAGAAAATAAGCTTCTGTTTATGCTTAAAACTCTAACAAAAAAATTAATAAAAATTTTGTTTATTGTTTGCTATTACCAAATAAAATGTAAGAAGGAAGAATTTTCTCTAAGGATTTTTATGCAGGAAACCTTTGTTGAAACATTTCTGGTAGATAAAGAGGCAACTAGAAAGGCCTTCTCACTTTTAATTATGTTATTTAAGGGAGAATATAATTTATGCCCAAAAAAAGGAGGAGCAAGGTGATTTTAAAAAATTATTAGATGACAAAAAAACTGTTACATAACTTTAAAAAAAAAGTTTCTATAGGATTAGAAAGTAACAGTAATTCACAAAATCAATCAAAAATGAACTTTCTTTCAGCTACATTCATTATAACTTCATTTTATTACACTTGTACCTAATTTTCCTTATAAGTTTTAAATACATTAAGTGCAGATTATTTGTCACATTGAAATAAATTTTAGAAAAAAGTATGGGCTTGGATTATACAACCTAGTAATTCTAAAAGACATCTAAAGGACATGAAATTTTGAATTTCTCTTCTAACATAGTCTATGCCAGTCATTTGCTTAAATTATACAAATATATGAAAAAAGAAAACATAAAATACAAATTATATATGCAATATCTATTAAAGATTACTATACAATCAATATTCACTATTCTTTAATTTGTTTTAACATCAATTAAAAAATTTTTTTTGATAAGCATCAAATGAGATTTCAATTTATTAAAGTAAATAAAAGTATAAGTGTAAGATTGATCATTTAAATATGATGTTTATTAGATAAAAATGTCAATAATCATTTAAAAAAATAATTTCAACTGGCAATCAATACTAAAAATTCTATTTCTATTTTTTTATTAATTATTGGAAATATATGAATTTTGATTAATTATTGGAAATATATGAAAATGACTTTTACAATACATCAGTAAAATTAATAATTAAGAAAATGAATACTGTTTGTGTGTGTGTGTGTATATATATATATATATATACAAATACAAATTCTTTCAAGAATATTTTTTCTTTTATTTGCATAAAAAATCCTGAAATATTAAATATTATATTTTGAGAAGTGTGAAGAAATTTTCATTTGCTATCTTAGAAAAACAACTATGAGATCTTGACAGCACAAACAAAATTTACTAGCTCATAGAAGTGAATTTTTTTTCTTCTTATTTTGTATAATAGTGTGACATTCATAGTTATTGTTTTGTAAATAGTATGAAAAAGTATAATTAAAAAAATATTGAATACATCGAAGAAAGTATGATTTATTATCTTGTATTTATATCTGCATTTTATGCTACTTACCAAATTTACTCTTAAATCACTCTGATTAAAAGTAAATAAAAAGTTCAATTAGGTTGGCATTATTTCACTAATAAAACACACAATGATAGAAATTGAGTAATTTCAAAATATTTTATAGCTAAAAATTCATAAATTCAAAAATATTTTAAAGCTTTTGGAAGTGGTCTTAATAGTAAAAAATAAAAATAATATTAACAGTTGATTTTTTTTTAAAATAATAATAAAGTTTAAATTTTTATTTACCGATCCAACTATTTCCTCTGTTTTTATACATATTCCGTAGTTCTTCATCAGACCAAAATTCATTATAGATTTATCACACAATTAACATTTTCATTCATGAAGAAAAGTTTTAATGGTTAAATTTGTTTATTAAATTTATTAGACATGCACAATATTATATAAATGGTAAATAACAGTTCGAAAGATCTTTAAACCCGATAATGAAATCACAATCTTTTGAGTTTTCACAATTCTAAAAGACTGTATGTTAATATACTACATTAATCTCATTTAAGAACTTTCAATTTTTCAAAAATTTATGAACAGTTTACAAACAGTTTCATATGGCTTTGTTTTGATTTATTGAATGCCAGATTTGACGATGTAAAATATAAATAGAAAGACTGCAACGATAGTAATTTTTTAAAAAATAATTACGGTTATTTATTGAGTTTCAAATAATCTGTCTTCCAAAAACTAATTTAAAATAAGTACAGTTTTATGCCTGCCGTAAATAGGTCAATAAACATTTATCTATTTGTTTCGTTAGAATTAAGGGAAAAAAATATTTATTTACCACAAAATGGCAATTTTTAAAGAGCAAGTGGAAAATCGGAACTACATTGAAAATGGAAAATTATTGCTCAAGTGCGATTTTTTTCGGTGATGGGATCATTGATATTTCATTAAATTCTAACCACGGTATTTTTAAAACAATCAGAATTTAAAATGTGCACATCTTTGTTTTATCAAATATGTTTTAAAGCAATGTAAGAAAGGTTTAAATTAAGAAGAAATTCCATAAATGAGAAATGATATATATACGAGAAACTGATCTTCAAACTATGTGTTTGAATGTTATTGTTCAATACATACAATACTTAAGTAAACCTAATAAATCAACTGAAATATACGTAGAATTTTTACGTAAGTTCATTTCACTGATTTTCACGATTTTACTCGCATGTTTACCCATCAATACTACTTTTTGTCTTCTTTTCTGAGGAGATATTTACTCGTAGACATTCATTCTAAATCACCATTTCTAATAAAAATTTTGTTATTAGAAACAGAATTTTGTAATGATATTATCACTTTCTGAAATGAATTCAGGGTACTTTTCAGTTAGCCGGGAGCAAATGTTGCTAATTGTAAACTAAACGTGAGCCGAATCGTCAAGCTAGTAAGTGAACGACAAAACATTCCACGGAATTCTACATTATTTGGCAATTTTTCGCCAAACTTCATTTGGCGGAATTCGACAATATTCAGAGATTTTTTTGCTGGCGCCCGGCCAATGGAACATTTCCAAATTCAGACTTATTAACAATTTCAGTATCATAATTTATTCTTATAGCGATGCTAAAGAATTTCAATGCAATATTTGAAAAGATCATTATGCATGCAGGGCTGACAAGTGAAAAAGTTTGCTAAACAGTTATTATTTTGTATTCATTATTAGGTTTATAAATATTTTTATATTCATACCTAAATGATGATCAAATTTTGACTTGCACTAATTGATATCCGTTATTCTATGGTAAAAGAACAAAAAAGAGCTTTATATATTCTTACTGAGCTATTGCTGTTATTGTATAAGTTGAAGAAGAATTTTCCAACATATATGTTGGTTCTTTAATCCGTTTGGATATTTAGGGAAATTTCCAGATATTATTTTCCTGAACAATTTCAAGGTACGGGCAGTATCCTTAACCTTGGTAGGAAAAATAAATTTCAATCGAATATTTAAGTAAATCATTTTGCAGACATGAAGAAATTTTTAAAAATTTAAAGTGAAATATTCAAAGAAATTTGTGATATTCTTTAAGTTACAATAATATTTATTTTCAAGTTCAGAGCTTTTAAGATTAATTATACTATGAAAGGTTTGAAGATAAACTTTTTAACTAGCAGTATATAATTTACCCTTTGAGAAAATATTATATAAAGAGGAACACTAAGTCCTGCAATGAGAGGGGGGTTGTGTTGTCAGCTGCATACATGCCAAATCCTTGTTGAAACTGGCATTTGAATTATTAATTGTGAATCAATGTATAATACTGCCATTTGAAAAAAAAAAATCTTTGTGAAGTAAGTTTAAAGGATATTTGTAGTTGGGCTACTTTTTACAAAACCTGATGAAATTTATTAAAATAAGAAATTATACGTGCAATAAAAACTAATCATTCTTCCTTTCAATTTTAAAACACTATTGAATAACTAAAGCTTGTAGCTCAACATTTATATATCTATTATGACAGTATGTCTTAAAATTCATGAAAGGCTAAAATTTTGTTCAATGAATTGAGGGGTTTGCTGTAAAAAGCAGGTAGTTCCAATTATTCAAGCTTGCAGAAAGCCATAAAGAACAGTTTTGAGGGGTTTTGAAAATTCTAAATTGTGTGAAAATTTTCCTTTTGATTCATCTTCTTAATTGTTTCTACATATTGCAATAATATTTTCACTCAAAAAAATATTTTTCAGATGACGTGGCACACATCTGAATATTGAAGCTACCTCTCTCTTGCAACAAAATAGTTTGTTTACCTCTATGAGAAATATTTCACAATAAAAATGCAGTTCACTATAGTATTATTTTATTTAAAGTAAACTAAATGTACTTACAACTTGACTTTAAAAGTAAAATAATAATAATAATAATGTATTCCTATTAATAATTACACTTTCCCCCTCCCCCCTGTAATATCAATCTTATTTGCTGATTGTCAGGTTGTAGAATTGCATATCTTTTTTGTAGGGCATGTTTATAAACATGTTTTCATTACATCTTTATATTTTGCTCTTTTAAATGAAAAAAATATGCAGTAGAAAGTGACAATAGCTCAAGGAGCTACCTCAATATGGCAAAAAACTAATGAGACAAATAGCTCCATCCCTTGGAAAAACACAAGAATAATGATTGGGCACCAAATAAACATTTTTTTCTCATGATAATACATACATACTCCAAATTCCCCTAGGTTGGAGCTACATCTTTTTTGCAGCAAACCCTTCAATTGCAATGAACACAATATGGCATTTCCCAGTATTTAAAGAAATAACCTCTAGTAAGTTTATAATGCAATATTTGATTTTTAATTTTTTTCAGATAGGAATTATTCTGATAGATTATACAATTTACTGGAAAGAAAATGCTTATTTCCCGAAAAGTATATAGAATGGCTTCTTACTCCGAATTGGAAAAATGTGTCATTACCTACTTGTATTGATTATCCAATAAATAATATTATTAGTAAATTGCAAGTTATGGGACATGTGAGTAATTTTAAAATATTCATTTTTTATTTTTAATGTAATATTTCTGAATGAGTAAACTGGAAACTTAAAATATATTATGATAGATCTGTTATTAGAACATGGTCACTCTTTAACTATCTTATAGGAATGAAGGTGTGTTCTCTGGTGTATGCTCCAGAAATGCAGTTCATAGCTTTTGCTGGATTAAACAGAAACTAGGATCACGAATATCACAAAATATATCATTTCAACAAAGGAAGGAAACATATATATAGTATAGAGAAAATATGGTAATCACCGAAAAAACTGAACTCAAGCATTTTGATGAATCTTTATATTTTAGATCTAATTAAATTTTAAGGGAAGAGGGAAAATTAAAATGTTTGTTTGTTTGTTTGTGACAAAGGTAATTCAAACGTGCTTTCATGTTCAGCTACATGATTGAAATTTTATAGTTTTTGCATCGAATTAGTAGATTCTATAACATTTTGAGTTAAGTTTGTGTAGAGGGAGTCCATCTCTTTCAATATGCGAGTTAACACATTAACTATTAGATTAATAGAGAGAGATAAAATGCAGTATGCAAATTTAACCAATAGTGTAAACACCTCAAATTTTGAGCTGAATCTAAGGTACTTCTCCATTAGCTGCACAAATGTCACCAACTGTGAACCAAACATGAGCAGAGTTACCAAGTGAAGCAAATGAGAAAACAGTTTACAGAATTCTACATTATTTAGGGATTTTTCTCCTAATTTCATTTAGAGGAATTCTACATTATTTGGGGATTTTTTACATGTGCCCGGTTAGTGGAAAAGTACCGAATCTTAACTGTTGGTTGGTTATCTGTCTGTACTTCCAGAAGAAGGTAAATGCAATAATTCAAAAACACAGTTGTTTAATTATATCAAATTTGTGTTTTGATTTTGTAACTACAAGTGTAATTCTATGTCAAATTTTCATTTCAGTCAGTGTTGTGAGAAAAAATTTGAAACACATTGTTTGAGTTCTAAAACGCAAATTCACTTTTTGAACATTATTAACAACATGCTAATGATTAATCAATTGCCAATAACTTCTTCAAAGATTACATGATAGTGAAGTGAAAAGGCAAAATTCACACCTTAAGTTAAAATTTAATTACTATTGTACACCAAGTCCACATATGGTATTCTCTAGCATTGCAAATTTATTGGAGAGCGTGTAAGAAAGTTTATGGAAGGCCACTTGTGCTCTGTTAAATTATTCATTTTTGACTTAGAAAGATGATTTATGAATATGATTTTAAAGTTACATTTATTTTATTGTTAATTTTACTTCCTATCATAATTTGGTAATTCATATTTATAATTGTAATGTTTTATTGATAACTTAATAATTATATTTAAATTAATTGCTAATGAATTTAATTGCTAATTAGAGGTAAATAACAATTATGGGCTAAACTTTTTTTAAATTTTAATTGTAGTTAATACCATTTGCTTTTGATGACTAGCTAATTGGAATGTTAACTGTGTTTGAGTTAAACTCTTCCAAAATGTTAATCATAAAACCAGTCAGTACTTTTCTGTTAGTCGGGCGCAATTGAAAATTTGTCAAAGAAGTTTGGCGGAATTCTAATCATTATGTGGTTATTTTTCACTTTTAAATCGCAAAATTCTACATTATTTGGTGGGTTTTTTATTGTGCTTGGCTGACAGAAAAGTACAAAGCAGTCATAGACTAATGACCATGCCCATGAAATCATGAATATAGTATATTACAGATTTAATGCATTAGTTAAAAATAATATGAAAAAAAAGGAGATAATTATCCATTGTATCCTATCAATAATGCTTTATTTCTTTGTTGAGTACAAGGAAATCCTTTAGGTTTATTCAGTCAAATGACAAATTTAAGTGGCCAGTGAATTTATTAGGATTTTTGTTGAATCATCAGATAATAAGAGAAAAGTTACAAAGTACCTTACAGAAAATAAATTTATTATGTTATTTGTGATCAAACAATTAAAATTGCAATTTAAAAATTATAATTGAAAGCATTCAATTCCACGATTCAACAGTTTTATTCTTAGTTTCCTTTTTTGTTCTTCCTTCAGTGGTGTTTGAGCAGTGGTAATATATTCACCTCAGAAATTTACAGTTCAAATATGTATTTAAAAAATTGCAATTTTTCTTGTGATCTTTATCTGTAAAAAATTATATAGATTTTGAAATAATAGATAAAAAGATCAAATGTTTCCGCCCTACCACTCTCTCCTCACAAACTTCCATCTTTACCCAATCAACTTAATAAAACTTTTCCAAAAATGAATGGTGAATATGACATTCTGTAAAAGTCTGCAATATTCATAGTTTTTTATATATATATAATAGTAATTAATAATTGGTCCCTTATGAAATTTTTCATCTCAAAGTTTTAAAAATAATACCTAGATTTTTTATTTATTTTTATTTATTTATTTATTTATTGAAGATTTACCTTTGGCAAGAGTAAATGCACTTTTTTCAAGAAAACGAAAATTGAAACTAATATTATAATTTTCCAACGAGAAAGATAGGGGGAAAAAAGAGAGAGAGAGAGAAAACTGAGGCAAAAAAGTGTGATTTAGGATTGAAGAAAGAAAAGAATAAGTGTCATTTTTCTGAGATAAGTCTTCTCTGATTGCGTGAAAATTCAAAGGTAGAAAAATTATTGTTTTCAGTTTTCAAATAGTTTATCAGTTGTGCATGCACAACTGATCGTGTAATCTGTGATGCTTTCATTGACTTTACAGTAAATAAATGTAGTCTTCGATTCTCATTATTCTTTTTTTTTCTTCCTTGTCTTTGAACTTGTAAACTGAAAAGATGAGCAAAAATCATCTATCTTTTTAGAGTAAAGAAAAAAAGGAAATTTGATTTTTAAAGAATGGAAACATTGAACTAAAATAATTACTTGGACTACTTAATGTTAATAAATTTTTAATATTTAAAATAAGTTATTATTCAGTTAAAAGTTTAAAATACAGAATAATAAATACTGCCAGATTTTTTTAAAAAATTGTCATTGATTATCAAGCGATGTTACTCTGAACTGGCTGAAATCTCTTAATGTTGTTCTGTTGAGTTGATATCTTACATCTGTCTTCCGTCATCTTACTTTTCTGCTGAGTACCTTAACACTATATCTATAGGTGGGATTGATAAACTACATGCACATAAAATATCCATTGTTAAAAGATTTAAAAATTCAAATAATTAAAGAATTGGCATTAAAAATGTACTTTTTAAAGAACATATTTTACTCTAAAAAAAGGCATGTAAATATTTTATTGATCGTTGATAATTTCTGACTTCATGTATATTTCCATTTGTTCTTGTGATCAAAATATTTTAATTGATTTTTTTAAGGCATATTTATTTACTTATTTTTTTAGGCAATAGTTTCTCTGGATTTGGATAACTCTGCTTGTTCCGTGGATATACTTTCAGCCATAATTTGTTGTGTGCCAAATGTTAAGAGCCTAAATTTAAGAGGGACAGAATGTAATGATAGTCTATTATCGCTGATCAGGAAAATGTGTGTTTTTCTACATACACTGAATTTATCGGAATGTAAAAGTATTACAGATGCTGGGATGACAAATTTATGCAGTGCCAATAAAAAAGTCAGTGGTTTTGATTCTTTAAAAGTATTAAATATCTTAAAAACTTCAATTACTCAAAAAGGTGTTATTTTACTTTTGAAGCACTTGCCATCTATTCAGTGGTTAAGTTATGAAGGTTTATCTGTAATTCTGTACTCCTTACATAAATCAGATGTATATAATAATCCTGTGAGATACAATTTGAGAAATTTTGAGTATAGTCAATCACCTGTATGTCTGAAATATGTGTTAGAGGTATGGGTAGTGATGTGCCCATTTGTTACCAGAGTCTGTATTCAAGATAAAATAGATGGAAATTTTATCTCGAATGAACGATTGGTCAAAAAATTCCAATGTCTAAAAAAATTAAAAATTGTGAGTATTAATTATTTCCCAAGGGAAACTGTGATATCTTCTTTTATTACATTAAAAGGTCCTATGTTAACAGAACTGGAAGTTATGCATGCTACAGTTTCAGTTGAACTGATAGTTAAATTGTGTTACAATCTCAAGAAAATATTCTTTTTCAATGTGACTTTCGAAGACTTTAGTTCATCTGATCTAAATGGGGATGTAAATGTGCTCAACAATTTGACATCATTAACTGTGAAACATTTAAATTTTCAAAGAGATTTTGCTTTTAAATCAATCTTCTTATTAATAAAAGCTGGCAAGAATTTGAATGAATTGTATATACATTTTGTGGAGCATTTTTCAAATAATTTGGCAGATATTATTTTCGAATTGCCTAAATTGGCAGTAGTTGACTTCTGTTTTGTTGATATTGAGATTCCAGCTTTGCTACGATTTTTTACACATGAAAATATCAGTAAAATACGAATTGATGGCTGCCCAGATATACCAAAATCTCATAATATCAGTGATAATCAATATGCCAATACATGTTCTTGGGTGATAGATTACAGTGAAATAGAAAGTGCATCAGTGTGGGATTGTTCTGTATGGAGTGGAGAAAGTTCTTCATAAATTATTTATATTCTCTGTGAATTTATACATGTATTATTTTCAGTTCCTGTATACATATATTATATAAATGTTTATATAAGTTTTTTTTTATAAATATATTGTTAAATAAATTATATAGTTTATTTAATTTTTATTTTGTTTTGTTGGTGTATCGGAAATTTCTAAGAAAAACAAATAAATTGTACAAAACTTATATAAATCTTTATTTTTAATAATAAGAGAAATTTTATCAAAATGCATAATTATATATAACTGCATTGATTTTTGTGACCAATTGCTTCACCATGAGTATTTGGTTCACTTCATTTCCTTGAAGTTTAATACAATATATATTTAAATTGTAAAAACAATTTATGATTTAACCAATGTTAATTTAATTGTTAACTATTTAATTTTTTATCTTACCATAACTTAAAAAACAAATTTTACTGACTTGATTATGATTGCTAGCTGATGTATCTAATCTGCTTGGAATAAAATATATCTAAATATTTATAGTATTTTAATTTTAATAGAATATTATA
Organism: Argiope argentata; assembly: GCA_026289955.1. NCBI lineage: Eukaryota > Metazoa > Arthropoda > Arachnida > Araneae > Araneidae > Argiope > Argiope argentata. Next base: position 3,616,437 of record JAOUZG010041575.1, read on the forward strand.
AATGCTTAACTTTAACTTACTATTTGGTCCATTGGCCAATAGCCAGTCTTTGTTATGTCTCCAAAGTTTGAACTTCTGCTTCCAACAAACCTCAGATGTTCTTTTTTCCCCCTCTCTATCATTGTTACAATATTAACAAATGTTCCTTCATATTATGGCTTGTGTTGATATGACCTGAAGTATCATTGTCTTCAGTTTGATGTCTGATAAAATTAACTGTATATTGTTACAAAAATGTTCACACGAACAATACGAAGAGGCAGATAAAATAAGTTTACGCTTAAAATAAGTCTACAAAACGTATATTAAATATACGCAACACAAACTACAAATATATATTAAATTAATACTATTTAATCCATTAATTATGAAAGCTCTAGAACACATACCAAAAAGAAAATTGCTCTCAGGAACTGAGCTAAATATCGCAGCTCGCTCCATTGCCATACCTTTTACAGTGTCCCTCTAAAGTAGGTGGAGCAAATGCAGAAACAGTTCTGATGTACCAGGTGAGTGTGGAAATTTCTCCAGCATTCTCTCGGAACAAATATTTATTTCTTAGCTTCCACTGCACATTTTAGGGTGCTTTAAAAACCATTAGGGACTTCATTATCTTGCCAACACATCTACATCACCAAGTTTGTCAAATACATTGATCTTCTGTTGGAATTTCTCTTAGAGCAATCTGTTCTCTCTAACGAGTGATTCCATAGCAAATAATTTTATACAATGAAACTATACATTTAAATCAAAATTTGCATCTAATTTACGCAGAATTCATAACAATATGCAATTCCCTTCAATATTAAGAGAACTCATTAAGCTTGACTGTCATATATAATTGTTAAAATTACTTAAAAATTTGTGAAAATTAAATGTAACAGTGTATATTAATTAAATCAACATCATTGGGTTGCTATTCACACACGTTGTTTGCTTACTCCAAGAAAAGAAAATGGAAGTGAAAATCCTTGCTTAGAATTGATGTTTGATGAAGGCAGTAATTTATCATAATTTTTTCATCTACAAAATATAAAGAAAAGATTTAAATTATCAAAAATTCGAATTCTGTGATTGAATTTTTGGCATTGTCTATCAATCTGTTTATGTGAAAAATTCTTTGAAATATGATGAAAAGTAATGTTTAAATTTTATATACAGTTTTAAAAATAAAAATTTGAAAATTTCTATCAAATATTAAGTAATGTCCATTTCGAAGAATTTTATCATATTTTTAAAATAAATAAGAGCTAGGTGGGTAGAAACATAACTATCAAATGTCAAACCAAAACTGTCAAGAAATTGACTTTCAATCTCTACTTTCACAAAACAGAAGCGTGTAAATGTGATAACTAAAAAATGCAATGATTTGTATATTTATTATAAAATTTGGTATGTATTTTTGTGACTAAATTGTAGTTTTGGGTCAAATTTTGGCTTCGATTTTCGAGGTGGAAATAAAGCAAAAATAAATAAGATTTTTGGATGTATCCTTCTATATGTCAGAAATGACACAATATATTTATAAAAATGCTAAATTCAGTTCAAAGATCAATATTATGGGAGAGAGAGGATAAACTTCTTATTCAAAAATATACAAGAAAGTTTTGCACATGTCTTTCTTGCTGGTTTTAACAGTAACAAATGAAAAATTTGGTATAACAATTAAATTAGTTTAATTAAAATTGTCCAAATTCAAGAAAAATTTGCAGTTTGTTTCATTTAAGATTTTTTAAAAATATTTTCAGAATATCCAAAACTGTACTTAATTTATAATCAAAATTTCAGAAGAAAATTGTGGTATACATTATTACTCTCAAAAATATATGTATGCAAAATTTGGTAGATGTTTGCCTTCCAGAGCATTGACACATACACATTCAATTTTATTATTAATATATTGAAGTTGTATGACATTGTTTCTCTATTAACTAAGATTAGAAGATAATAAGTATTTTTCCTATGTGCTTTTTGGGCTAATATTTTCATTCTTTGCTTCTTAGTTTTATGTAATGAATAGAAAAAACAATAATAGAGATTAATGGTTCTTGCCATCATATAATTAAAAACCCATTAGTTTTAATTCCACAAAAAACAATGACCTTTAGAAAATCTAATGTATTTCAACGCAAATAATAAATTTCAAACTTTTCAAAAAAAATATGAAAATTTTCTCATTCAAAAGCCAAGAATTTCTCATAATTGGTTGGAAACATCAAAATTTTTTAGAATTTCATGTATAAATTTAAACGTATATATTTTCTCCTAAATATAAAAAAATTAGTCCCTGAATTTTGACATATTTTGGTAATAGCATCCAAGAATGAAGTTTTTATCCAGCTTCTTTACACCATTGTCACATTTTACAATACTCTGTCCCCCCTCTTTCTTATCTTAAATAAGAAAAATGAACTTATTTTAAACCATGAAAATGTGTATTTTAGCTAAATTTTCCCATGGGCTTACAATAAAATGTATAAAAGTTTATATATATAAAAAATGGTTTTAAAAAATTATCTACAATTTAAAATATTATGAAAAATAATAATATATTAAAAAAGTATCAGAATTAATCATCTATTTTAATTATTCCAGAATATTAAAAATGCTGTTAAAGATTATCGAATATTACCAATAGTAAATTTGATTTACAGCTTTACTTCAACAAAGAGAATCAAGAGCAAGAAAACATCTAGTTTATAATAATCAAGTTTTAGATACCTCTTAAAGTTTATAAACTATGCTTACTGTGTTTCTTGTCTTCTTATAGACAGATACTAGTACTTCATATCCTCTGAATTATGTTAACTGACATCCCCAAAGATAAATATTAAAATAAAAATCAGTTTCTATTTATAACCTGTGTTATATATTGCATAAGTGTATTGAATGATAAAATAAGTAATATAAAAAACAATTTTTTAAACTAATTCCTACTTTGGATATTAGGAAAAATTTAGGAAGTTAGAATTTTTTTTATTTTAGTTACTTTTTATTGAATAATTACAATTGTTGATCTTGTGCTCCACTTTACAACAAAAGGAGGGGTGCTGTAGCTTCTGAGGGTATGGACCCATGAGCACCCGAATAGTGATCACCTTTGATTCAATATCCTTAGTGATATAACTCTCGACATGGAGAACTTAGCGACCAGATTCGAGCTCGCAGTACAAGGGATGTGAATCCAATGCCCTACCAAACAGGCTATTCCAACCTAATAATTACTACTACTATAAAGGTGGGAAAATTAGTGTTCAATTAATTAATAAAAAATTAATGAATTAATATTTGAAAAAATTGTATTAACATGAAATGTCATCCACTAAAAGTTTTTAAAAATTTACTTGAACTTGATTGGATAGATAAAAAGTATTTTATTAACGATT
>JAOUZG010041575.1:3619922-3646469 GCA_026289955.1 Argiope argentata
TTTTTTTTCTCACTTGTTTCTGCAAGTCATGGCTATAATGGAAAGATGCATGGCTGATAGGGGGTTGAAAATATGAACTCCATGTATGTAATAAGTATTTTTAGGAAACAAAAATAGAGAATAAATTGTTGAGATCAAATCCACATAATTTGAAAAATAATTTTCTGTATAATGCATATTTAAGCAATCATATTTGTTAGTTTATCCTGAAATTTTTCTTGATTTTCAGTTAAATTTTGCAAAAGTATTCCCATTCTTTTAAGCTATTCATATCAAATTTGTTAATATTTACCCTCAATAAACAGACACATATTTCCCTTTTATTGGCAAAAGCATACCATTTTGAACAACGCTTGCAACATATGTATCTATAATATTGAAACGAAAAAAATCATAAGGAAGCTATAACTTTAGTCATTTTAATCGCAAGACAACCATTTCTAAGGAAGGAAAAGAAAAATTCCTATAAATAGAATAATGAATTTAACAGTATCTACAATTAATAATTCTATCTTTGGGTAACATTCTTGCAAATAGAATTTTGTTCACAGAAAAGAAATGGTAAACAATCACTAATTTTTCTTCATACAATACCTTCAACTAATTAATATTCCCTTTAAACTAAGATTGGTTTTAAAATAATTAAACTAAAATAGTGCTCATTTAATTTCATTTGATGTCTTATGTTTTACTATTTGTTTGTATCAAGATCAGGCATTTGGATATTATATAGAGTATTGTTGATAACTCAAATCCAATATGACTGCTGAGATAATGAAGGTCTTTCCAAACATTTCAATACATTTTTATTCACAAATAGACGAGTCCAGAAAACAAGTGAAAAATGAAAGATAATGAAATAATTCAATTAGTAGATTCACAGAGAGAAAAATGAAAAATAACTAAGTGAGGTCAGAAATGAAATTGCTCAAAGGAGAGATTAAATGGTACTGAAACAGTTTCCAAATACAATGAATGATAAAAGAACTTCACAAGTAAAATACTGACATCTTTTATGATTTCTTGATATTATTTAAAAAAATTACTAATATTTAAGAACAAAAATACAGTAACAATTAAATTACAAACTAAATGAAACTTAATTTTTAAAAAATGTCAGTAAATCAAATATGTATGTCTTCATAACATAGGACTAAAAGCACTTTCTTAATCACAGAGAACGAACTCTCATCTATTAAAATATTTATTCTTTTAATCAGATTTAAATTCATTATATTTTTAAAAAGTAATAACTATAAAAATAAAAGGGAAGAAAAGTAAAACATTCAATTTTTATTTAAAGTTACAAATGCTCTGCAACATCTATAAGATAGTCCAATTCTTCTAACTTTCATTGAAAAATGTTCTTGCCAATACGCTCCAATTGTTGTTATTACACTAGTAAAATAAATGGTCATCCTTAATCTTTGAGTATGGAATCAACAACTCATTAAAAAAATTAATATCTGTTTTCTCTCCCTTAACCCTTTCCAATAACAATGAAGAATATTATATTTTTTTATATAAAAGTGTAGAAAATACTATTACTTTTTTTAACATTTAGGTGGTAACTTTTGTTTTAGCATCCAGTAACTGGTTCAGGTTATTGAACGTGTGTGTATGTATTTTCTATGAACGCAAATGAATAATAATTAGATCATAAACTTCACATTTCATTTATTTATCACCCACTCATGGGAACCAGCTGATTGGCCACTAAAAGTTTAACTAAATACTATTTAACTTTGTTTTATTGGTTACTTTTAAAATATTTTTTTAAGCTTATGATTTTGATGGATATATAATACATACCATTTTAAAAAACTGCCATTCAGTTCGTTTTTATTATGCATTTCCTTTATTTTTTGTCAGCTGTTTTCTGTTAATAAAAAATGGATACATTTTGCTATTTCTAGCCTTTTAGCAGTATAAACTAATTCTGAAAATAAAACAACAAAAAATGTAGCATTTTTTTTTTCATATTAATGCATTTTAAATATAATTTTTTTTCAGATTCTTCACAGAATAAATTAAATACTTGGCTATGCTAAAATTTGTTTCAACAATATTGATTTGTGTAAAGGATGACAACATGTCTTTTAAAACAAAACCTCAAAAATATCTGCTAACTTAATTGTAAATTTCATCAATAAATTTGGTGCTCTTCCAGAATTCTTATAATTGATATTATCTTTCTTGATACTTTTAATATTGGTTTAAAAATTCTTGTTGAAAAAGGTATTTGAAATATTTTTATTGTTGATGTTAATTAAATTAGAAAAAAATTTATATGGTAAAAATCACTACCATAAAAAAGTCAATTTTTTGAATATTAAGTTGATATAAAAATCAATTTTATACTATAATATTTTCAGAAGTTATTGAAGCAAAACTCAAGAAATAATTTTGAATTAAAATTTCAAAAATAAATCGCTTCAGAGAAATAATTTTGAATTAAAATTTCAAAAATAAATCGCTTCAGAGAATGCATTCCTACTTTCCAAAATATAGTTATGCCATACTTGGTAGCTCTGTGATTCTGACTTGTAGAGCATCAATACACAGATACTTCTTCAAATTTGATTTAGTAGAATTTGCCTCTGGTGAACAGCTGGTTAGCCAGGAATGCTGTTTATATTTTATTTCAAAAAATAGCTGAGATATAACTTCATGATTCAGTCAAATTGTCAAATATTAAAGGCGTGTAACTTTGTTGTGCATAAGTTCTATTTACTGAGTTTATGAACTTTTCTAATGAAGACTAGAACCATAAAACCAGCGCTATTAAAAATTTTAATCTATCTTTTAATCATATATCATTTAATTTTTATTATACTGTAACTTCACTTTTTTGATCATCTTGTAAATTATACAAATACTAAATAAAATCATCCTTCTCAACTACGGAAGAAGATTACTCGATTAATTATTTGAGTGAACAACGGGACAGCAATCTATTATAAATAACTAGGCACTTGAGAAAAAAATTTAATTACTAATATACAGAAAATATTTGTAGGTAGTTAAATTGGTATCTTTGAAAATATAATTTACTGAATTTTAATATGATGTAAAAATTACTTTCTTGCTGTTATTTTTTCGAAAGTTAATTCAATCTCTAAAAAAAATCGCTCCGAGGTGCACATTATCACTTTCTCTCTATATATATTTACACACACACAATATGTTTCAGCAATATATCAAACGGGCAAGCTTATAAACCACTATTCCATACATTTATCTTTATTATAGATATATATAAAGATAATTTAAAATATAATTTAAACAATTTTTAGTCTTAATTATTTTTTTAATTTCAGCATATATTAATTTCCTTATAAAATATTCTATTATTCCCTGATCCCATTCTACTTTTTCTATTTAATTAATGCAACAGAAAGGTCAATAAAAATGCCTTTGTCAGTGGTTCCTTCACTCCATGTGAAGAGAAAAATGTGCTTATCTTAACAATTTCATCTAAAAGATCTCTGTCTCCCTAATCAAAACTGGCAAGCAAAAACATTTTCATAGCATTTAAACACTGGGGGAAAATATTCCCCCTCTTTTTTTATTCTCTTCTGCTTTTGTGCCTCACTGCAAGTGGGTGTGCCTTGTCCACACCGCATGTTCACAAATCATGCCTCCTTGGATTAAATAAAATGAATTTAAAAACTCAATGTGTCTTTTCTATCTTTGGCCACAATTCTACTTCAAAAATTATTTGCTTACATTTTATATTATATATATATAGTATAATTGTAATAAAGATATAGAATTATTTATGATTCTTCTATTAATTAAAATGGATAGATAAAAGATAGATGTGGGAAATTCCCAATTGATAAGAATGTAATTAGATTGATTTTTTGTGTTTGGCATTAATTCCCCCCCCCCTCTTAATTGTTTCAAATTGACTTCAGCAATTAGTTTGGATTTGATCGTTTAAGCACATTACAGCAAGGTAGCAAAACAATTTATATAATCTAAAGTGTATTACAAATATTATTTTATATATTTCTTAAGCATTCTGTTCATGTGCATGAGATTTTCTACTACAACGTTGGTTATTTATTCTGTGACAATCATATCAGACATATTCTTTAAAAAATAATGATCCATTTATATGGACACATTTTCTAGTCGATTTCAAAGGCTAAATATAAAAATATGAGGGTTACATAATTTTAATTACTTTTAACATAACTTCTGAATATAAACTAAGAGTCTGTTCATTCCTCAAAAATTTATCTAAAATTCAAAACTTCTAAATATGCCAAAATCAAAATTTAAAAAATTTCTCCGATTTCCAAACATGTAACCATGAGGGTGAAAATATTGCAAAGCAGGTAAAACGAATGTAAATTTTCTAATCAAATAACTATAAAATAAATCATTAGTCCCCAATAATAAATTTTAATTAGTATAACTATCTGATATTCCCTTCCCCATCCAAAAGCAGTTTTTTTTATTCAATGTTTTCTATTTATACTAACCATATTTTCTGCATCATGTTTTTTAAATTAAATTTAATTTATTTATAAATTTATTTTGCATCTAAAAGATGAGTCATAAAAGAGATTTTCTAGCTACAAATTTCACATTGAAGGCCATCATATATGCAGAAAATTAGAAACAGCGCTACTGAATCTCATCATTTCTCCCTAAATCCTCCTTCCTATGCAACAAACCAGTAATTAACAAACAAATTTACTAGTTGTAAATTTAGTTTCAAAAGCACATCAAATTTTCACAAAAAGAATTATTTTAAAAGAAATGAGCTAATTTTTTCTCAAGAAATACAAAATAAAGAATTAAAATACTATATCTGGCAATATTTAAGGATTTATTGCCTGCACCCTGCTAGTGGGAAAATACCTATATAATTTGCTAGTTAGCAGATTCATATATAAGCAAATTTTCTTGTTCATTTTTTTAAAGTTCCAAATTTTTTTGAATTATTCATAAAAACATATTCTGTTTATCCTATATATCTTTTAGTATTGTGATGCTCATCTACTTGCAATGTAACAATTAATTAAATTTATTTAGAACATTTATTTGAAAAAAAAAGGAACTTTCATTGTTTTAATCGCTTTTTAAGGCAATTTCTACAGCCATCAAATAGATTAAAAAATTACACACAATATTACTAAATTTCACATTTAAATAAACAAAAAAATTGCAATAATTTTCAATCCTTTAAAATAATTCTTATTCGAAAATGATGTGAACTTAAAACAGTAAATATAATTCAGTGAACATTTTATTGCTACTATCTCTTGAAAAAAAAAATCAATCTAAAATTCTAATAAAAATTATTCTAAAATAGCATATTAACAGTAAACACTGGAAACAGAATTATTTTAATAGTATTTCTCCTTTTATTTTTAACAATGTAACAATATTTTTACAACAATAAAAATAGAAAGTTTTTTACAACTCATTTTAGCAACCAAAGAGCTAAAATAATTCATTTCATAAACTCTACATTGAATGCAAGGAATCAGTTACAAATAAGCATGATTAAATATTACCTGCATAAAAACTTATTTTCATATATAACAATAACATGTTCATCATTTTCCCATCAGTGGCAGAATAAATAAATACTGAATATTTGTGGAATTGATTTATAACTATATTTCATTTTCATGCAATTTTATTATTTGTCCTTCAGTTTATTGTTAACCTAGCTGAAATATTAGGAAAACAAGATTGTACTCTGCTAAAATGCTTAAAATATGATTCTCTGAGCCAACGAAAATCACTGAGCTTTATCTAGGCAACTATTGACATGATTCTCAAGTGCTTGAACATCTTTGAATCCAAACTGGCACACAGGACATGTAAGCATAGCCACCTCCTATTGAATACAAATTGAATATATTTAAAAATGAAAAAAAAAATAACATTTAATAATAAATACCAATTATTAAAAAAATTCTTTTAAAATGTTGCAAAACATTTAAAATAGATTGCTTATTATTTAAAAAATTCTTGTTCATAAAATCATAATTGTGCAATTCATTACTGAATTACACAATTATGATACACAATTATGAAAATAATACAACAGTAATCAATTACTGAATTAAAATTTTATCATTCTGTAGATTAAGTTACTTTTGAAAATATTTCGCCTTTTTAATGAACAAATAATTAATTGGCTTAAAGCTGTTAGCAATTTTTGGAATTATTTCCAAAACTGATCATGGAGTGATGCTAAAAGTCTGCAAGGGAAAAAAAAGTAACTTCCATTTATTTAAATCCATCAATCCCAATTAAGTAATTTTTTTCTTCAATTTAAAAAATATGTATCATGACACTATTTACAATAGTATACCAGATGCTTAAAAGTTACGTAAGTTTTTTGATATTGCCTACCAGGTTGGAACTTCCCAAACTGTAGCTTTTCTTTCCTTTTTCAAATTAAAAGAAGTAATAAATAATTAAAAGTTTATGCTGTAAAAAGTATATAAAATTACATAAAATAATTATATGTTATATAGTTTTTATTGACAAACAAGATTATTTATATTATTTAAAATTCAATGAACAAAATCATTTATAGTAAAAAAAATTGTTACTGTCATATTTTCTAAATAGGTATATATATTTTTTCAAAAGCCCTGTTAAAGCAACCAAGTTTCAAAAATTAAATGTTTCATGGTAAACAGAATTTTTATTCCCATAATATCAGCAATGTATCGAAGCATTTTTGATAAATTGCACCATAGCACCTTTATAAGTTAGAAATAATACAATTTCTTCATGTAAAACAAATAAAATTGTACTCAAATATTATTGCAATACATTTTCTTTGAATTTAAAATGTTAACTCCTCCTTCCTTTTTTAGGCTCAACTATTTTTTGATTGGATTCCATTTTCCTGCTTTTTAAATTTAAAAATTATATACAACTTACTTGACGGCTAGAACCTTGTCTCCGGCGTCCTTTGGCTCTTGCTGCTGCATCAGCATGGGCATTGCCAGCACCACTGAAGGGGGGAAAATAATCAAAACTAAAAACAATGTATAAGCATAAATTTGAGTGTTTTTTTTTTTTTTTTTTCAAAAATATTTTCAGAAAGACCACCAAAATTTTTCATTAAAATTCTAATTAAACTTTTTAAAAATTGTTTCAAGAGAAGGTTCTCATCCTTTAAACTATATTGGTATTATATTTGGCAACTTAAAATTCTTCTGTAATGTGCCGATATAAACAACAGATACAAATAGGCATTCAATATGGGATCATAGTTACAAAGATGGTTTTTTTCTTCTTAAAAACAACAAATTTGAGAATATTGGGTACTATTACTCAAACTTCAGGAATGACAAGCTCAAACAATTTCAAATCATTTCATTGAAGATTAGGTACTGACAATGGAGATTCGCTAATGCATCAACACGGCAGCTTATATTATATGTAAGCAATGATTTAAATTTATAATAAACTAACACTATTGAGGACAATGCCAGATATAGAGACGATAAGCTACATATAATAGTTGGGTCTTGTTAGCCAGATGGATAAAGAAATGGCATGAGATCTACTTCTACTTTGATGATAGGAAACCACTTTTACTATAAAGAGATACATTATGACCAATGATTACTATTAATGAACCATAGTTCTTGCATTAGTGCTATTGTGAAAATTGTCATCCAGATTCCTCTGAATGTTTTTGGTAAAGTGGGTTTTGTTAAATTATATTAACGCCCTATTTGGAAGTAACACAATGGTTATTCAGATAGGACCTTAAAATTCTGAATTCTAGGACAACATCTAAGTTAGCATCTCCATTCCAGATTTCCATACCACATCAGTGGGTGACCATATTGTCCACAGCAACAGACTTACCATGCCCCAGTCCCAATATATATGGTGGATCTTTAATGGAATTGGTCTTGAAATTTTCCTATGTTTCATATTTTTGAGTTTTATTTTTAAAAAACTATGCAACAGTGAAGATTTCTGCATCATAAACTATTTAGAATTCCACATTCATTCATATAGTATAAATATAAAAAGAGCTATTGCATAACTATGATAAATAAAATATGTAAATGTAATGAATTACCAGCTAGAGCAGAAAGATACTGCAGTTTGGAGATCACTAAGTTCTTGAGTCAATCTCAGAATCTCTTTCTGAGAAGCTTCTTTCTGGTTAGTTAAGTCTGTCTTGTAGACATCTAACTGAAAGAGTAAAAGGAGAAAGGAATAATTTATAATATATAAGAGAAACAAATTTGGTTACTGATACTTTTTATTAATTTCTTGGACATAAAATTCATTAAATAAAGATGCTTTGGAACAAAACAAAAAAAATTTTTTAATATATTGCACATAAATTATCTACATTTCAGCCTTCTTCAAAAGCCAAAACAATTATTAGCATTAAAATATACAATATATTGCTAAATTATTGTATAATTTGTGATATATTGCACATTAGCTACATTATATTGCTAAATGTGCAATATATCACAAATACATTTAAATTCAGTAATCTGGGTAGAAAATGGCTATGCACAAATGTTGTGCCTTTTTTTTCTCTCCCTTAAACATGATTATATTAGAAAATAACAAAAAAATCAAGACACAAACATTTTGATTAAAATTTATTAATTATTTATTCATTGCAGCTATTAAATTTTCTTTATTTTTGAAATTTCTATATTGAAACAAAAATGCAAATAAAACTTTCCAAATGCTTAAAAATAATCATAGTTTTTACAATTATATTGTTCTCAAAATTGTTTAATTTTGTCACATCATTCCTATAATTTATTATAACTGCATTATCACATTTGGAGGAAAAAGCAAAAACATGCATTCACAGCAATTTTTTTTTAAGTGCAATAAATCATAAGTTTTTTTAAGCATAGTTCTGATATAAGTAAAATACAGATCTTAAGATCAGTATTTTCATATTTACAAAAATATTGATAGTTTAACATGACTTTTTAATTAAGTAACTAAAATTGTAATTCCTTAGAATTTGGAAATTTTTAAATGATCTATCTGTATTAAAATGTGTACTTAAAAAACTAAATATTTTACAGAACAGATTTTCTACTTAGCATTAAATAGATTTAGTCTAGTCTATATATAAAAGGTGGAATAGTCTAGTCTATATATAAAAGGTGAAATAGTCTACTAATAAAAGGTGTCCAAAATGCTAAATATAAGGTCTGTAGTAAGAATGAATAATGTTTTGATCAAGAAGTTTTGGGAACTATATTTTCATTCAAAGTTAGTAACAATATTTATTGATATATTTTTAGTATTTTTATTTTAAGGTACATAGACACACTAAATTTAAATATATTTACTACAATGAAATATGAAAGTGAAATCAGTTTCAAGAGAATAGATGGAAAAAAATTACATGGATAAAAACTTACAAAATTGTAATAGAATAGTATCTGAGGAGCTATAAGAAATTATGTATGCATTCCATCATACAAATATTCTTTGTTTTTCTTTAGGATGTATATAATTTTGGGCCTATAATATGTATATCTGTAATTTTTAGTCTATAATAGTGGTAATTTTACAAAATAAAATTACCACTATGTTTTCTAAGATGGGAACAAGAGTAAAGCCATTAATTTATGACAATTTAGAATCAATCTAGCAGATCTAAAAACATATTGATTGAAAAAGAGTATTCATATTACCAAGAGCATGTTGGCATGTGCAAATATAAGAAACATTGTCATTCAAATTGTAAGGAGCAAGGCTTTGTATTTTCATGCTTATGCAAGCATCCAACTATTTATTCATGGATTTTACCAACAGCATGCCAAGTTGCCTTTCAGTCAATATCATTAGAACAGCAACAAGGAAAGTTATAATGCCATTTTAAATTGCAGAGTTAAAACAGACATTTTGTTTTTAAAAAAGTATTTCAAAAGTTTTCCAGTTTTTTTTTTTCTTTCTTGTAGGTATTAAAGCAGGCAAACAGTAACAACAAATAGATTATGTCCTTGAATATAACATTCCATTCACATTAAAGGTTAGCTTTTTCACAGCACCATGACTCTTTTAAAAATATTTCTTAAATAAAGTTAAAAAGAAAATAATGAAGAAAATAGACAACATCTGGCTCCACAGATTAATAGACAATTCTTAACTGTCCTTATGAAACAACAGGTCAAACCTTTTCAACCAGTGTATTTCATTTGCTTACAGTCATCATGTGACTGTCGATTTTGCCTTTTACAAATTGGCTATGTCCAATTAGATACCAGTATTTTTACATCACTATTATTTCAAAGATCATATTTGTTAATTATTTTTATTCACAATTAGCTTTTGCTTGTGACTTCGTGTGCATAGAAAAGCATACAAATAACCTAAAAACAATTTTACAGTGTGTACCTGATGTAAAGCAAAACAGCAAATCAGGTCAGCATTTCTTTAAAATCAAGACAAATCCATTTTATTTATCGATAGAGATAGAGATAGTCACAACAGTATTGTACACATATTTTTTTAAAACTTTTAATTAAAATGTAATTACAGTTGACAACAATTACAACACACTGCACATGCATAAATTTCTAATGTCAGTTGGGAAAATGCAATACAGATTTAAAAAATTTTAATTTTCCTTATTCTGTTTTAAATGCATCAAACAATAAGAAAATAAACAGAATGATTTGAAATAATCAGTCAAAAACATTTTAAGCTCCCTAATTCGGATGGGGGTTAAAACACTAAAGATTTTTTACAGGAAAATCTGAAAAGTTTTGTTTTTACTATTTTCCTCGAAATTTTTCAATTTTTTTCTCTATATAAGAGTCTTTATCATATTTTAATGAAAGTATTTTTTCAAAAATTAGCTGAATTGGTTCAGTTTTTCTCGAGTTTTAAGCTTAGCAACACAATTGACAATTCATTTTTATTTATATTGATTACAAAATTTTGAATACTTTTTTTTCTGTGACTATGGAAAAAAATAATAAATTAAAATTAAAATATACCTCTTGCAATCCTAATTTGCTCAAAGTCATTCATTTTAACCTCAATGTTACATCCTCCTAAACTTGCAATGTACATTTAGGCTCATGCATTTTGAAAGCATTATCATTTCAAATACCAACTGCATGAATGAGAAGCATAGCAGACTAATGTAGAATTACCTCCAATATAATGCAAATGGTTGAATATTACTCAAGTAGGTTAATGAAAAAAAAGTAGTACCATAGACAAAACTCTAATGTAATGTTATATATATATATATATATATATATATATATATATATATATATATATAATTCCCCGGCAACTTAATGAGAACTTTTTCCAAATTCATAAACAAAAATCAAAGGTAATCAACAATTGGGGAAAATAGAAGAATAGTTTTTATCAAATACCAAAGAAAAGTGCAAAATAGCAAGAAAAAGAGCATTGTATTAATAGAAAAAATATTTAAAAAGATAATTTAAATGCAGTAATTATTACTAACTTGTGCTTTGAGGATGGGAATTCCCTCTGATTCTCGACTGGCTGCTTCAAGCTGATCAGAAAGCAATCCAATCTTTCTATCTTTTTCTTCCAATTGTTGTTCGAAGTCAAACAACTTTGCTGTCAACTCATCAATTTGTTCTAAAACTCTTTTTGCCTCCTGCTCTCTTCTTATGATCTGTTCATTCTGAAAATGTAATTGCAATTTTTTTTTAAAAAAAGTCTAAATATTTAAATTCTAAAAATTTATTAATTGCATTAAGAATAAACATATAAATATCTAAAACATTTGAATTTCATACAAAATTTCAATTAAAATAATAAATTGATAAAATATCAAAGTTATTTATTAACAATCAAAAAATACTTTATTTTCAATTTATCTTTCTTTATGTGCTTTTAGAATCATTAAAAAAATTAAATATTCGGACAGAATATCTAATATAAAATATTATCTTGACTAAGAGTTTAAAAATAACTAGAAGATATTCTTACAAATTAAATGGAAATAATAATAAAATCTACTGTTTATCATATTAATCATGCAAAATTTTCATTATGCATTTTATAACAGTTCTTGCAAGAAAAATTGCGCAAACTATGAATGATTCTATCCTCAATCAGGCAAAATTCCAAGCTAATAAAATTTACAATTTACTGACATGACAATATTATTATGTAATAAAATACCTGTAGCTGATCTTTGGATATAAAATTTAGTAAAGGGAAAAACTTTTCTTAAATTAATACCAAAAGTTGTGAACAAGAAATGGAATCAAAGAAAATTCAATACTTTTTCTTTTTGATCCTTTGATTCAATTTGAAGAAGTTTATCAATTCTGTTGTATTTCTCTTGAAGATCTCTCATGAGTTTCTTAGTCTCAGAATGACTGATTCTATCAGGGGAAAAAATCAACGCTATCAATTTATTAAAAAAGAAGACATATTTAAAAATAAATCACTGAAAAACTATTTAAAATTCCCCTAAAAAATTTTTAGGAAAATCAGCATTTTTGTGGGTGTCTAAGTTATAAATGACAAAGATACTTTTACAATCTATTTTATGCATAAAATAATAATTTTAATTTGTGCTCAGTGTGTCTAGTTTTTCATATAATTACTGCAGATGTTCAAGTGAAATGATTATTAAAGAAATATTATTATCTAAGATTCACTCCTTTACCAAATGTCAAATACTATATATATTTGATAAAATGTTTTGAGATTTTTATCGGTTATCAAATCATTATTTTAAAAAATCTTAATATAATCTCATATTTGAAACAAAATTTCTCACAAATTATAGCAAACAGATAGTTATTAGTTTTATTTTTTATTTATAGATTTTTCATAATTTGATAAATTTGAAAACTCAAATAAAATTTACCTCTCCCTTTCAAGTGCATTCTGCTCCTGAACGAACTTGCTATCAATTTCCTGCAAAGTTGTTAATAGTTTTACTCGTTCTTCATCCAATTTTTGTATTTGATTTGTAGTTTCTTCATATGATTTCATCTGAAGTCCCAAATTTTCGCATCTAAAGAAAAAAAAATATGTTAAAAATGTTTTAAATAAAAGGAAATACTTTCAAATCAATTTTATTTGAGATAAAATTTATTTGATTGTAATATTTAAACAAAAAATCCTAAATGCTATTTGTATAATCATATCAAGAATAAAAGACACTGCTTGTAAATCCCTTCACAATCAACTACATTTTTCGATTGCTATTGAAGGATTGCAGAGCACAAACCAAATAAATTAAGAAATGATTATAGATAGATTCACCAGATGGTCTGAGGTGATTCCAACAATTAATATGTCAGCCAAGATAACTGCACAAGCATTTGTGAATGGTTGGACATCTAGATTTGGAACACTCATAACAATTTATTACAGAAAAAAGTCAAAATTTTGAATCCACACATTTCCATGAACTTGTGAACATTTTTCGTAGTCACAGAATACATTTAGCTGCATATCATCTACAATGAAATGGAATGATGGAAAGACTACATTGACGTGCTAAAGGTTATGTTATGGCTCACGAAAATATAAAGTGGATGGAAACTCTGTCTATAGTTTTGCTAGGTTTGCATTCTACTGTTAAAATAGATCTTAATACTACTAGTAATCAACTCGTATATGGCACTACATAGCTTTAACCATCTGATCTTTTGAGTGATGATTGTATTGTGAATGCAACTGTCACATCCACATATGTGACAAATTTGGTTTCAATAATGAAAAAACTAAATCCGAAAAATTTTATTCTTCATGGAAATTCTAATTTTTTCATAAATCCATCCATGCAGTCAATACATGCATCCTTAATTAAACACATATAAATATTCTTTCTCTGGACATCTAAAAAGTATAAATGTTATATACTATAAGGCTTTTAAAACCTGTTAATTCCACACTGTATAAATCCATTAATCTAGTTTGCAGAAAATTTAATGCAAAAATATTCTCTTTATAAATATCTTCAAAACTCCTGATGCATATTAGAAGACATGCTTGTAATTGAATCAATAATAAATGATTTTAAAAAAATGTTATATATAAAATTTTTAAATACATGAATGCCAAAATATGAGCTGATGTTATAATTTTAATATGTTTTGTTAAAATTGGAAGATATGGCATTTTAGATTGTATGCTAATACGTAATTGGGGCCCGTGAATATTATTGGAAATTCACTTTAAATGAACAATAAATTATGTGTTGTTTTAGTCAACAAATATGCTGAAGTTAAAAATACATATTTTTTACAGTCAATTGGCTCCAATAATTGTATTTAGTCAAATATTTTTGATACTACAGAATTTTAAACAAAAAAGTTCAATTTTTAGTAATCAAAATATGAAAATTTGAATTTTATATTTAAGATTAATCAATAGATACCTTGAGGAATTGAGAGTCATTTAATTGAACAGTTTTTGCAATGTTCTAAAATTGTGATAGTGGTATTCAGAAAATTTCATGACTTTATTATTTTCAGTTGCAGAAGAGTTAATTTTTGTTTTTTATATGCAACAAATATTTTATTAAATATGACTAACAAAATTGAAAAATTGTACAGAAGTTTAAATTACAACATATTTCCAGCGGTATACTTATTGACTGAATCAGCATAAGTATAATTTTCTTATTCCATTCAGAGCAATTTTCCCATTCGAACTATACACCTATTTTTAAAGATTTTGGAATCAACTGTTGGGGTATATTACAATGGATTTTGTAATAGAAAAAAAAGCTTTAAAGCTAATATATTGTGCATAAATTAGAGACCCAGACAAGCAAAAATGACAATAGGTATTTCACCCACAAAATATCCTATTTTTTTATTTATTATTTTAATATTATAGAAACTGAGTAATTATAAATATGCTTGTTATGCAGAAGCAACTCTAACCTCGATTGAATCTTGAATTTTTGATTTTCTGCACAAATTTGTAGAAATCAAATTCTATTCTTCCAGATAAAATTTGTAACTAAAAATTGGATTGCAGGATATTGTAGAAAAATCAAGATAAAATTAAACTTATATCACCTCTTAACTTATATCACCTCTTATGACTAATAGAATACAAAAAGGGTACAAAATCTAATGTTTCAAAATACTAGATCTATTAAATAGAAAAAGAAATTAAGAAATATTATAATAATTAAGTTTGGATCATTTTATAAAATTCTTTCTAATATGTATGTAATATATATTTTATCTTCAATATTGAGCCTTGATGTACAAATGGTTCGTCTATAATTTCTGTATCAAATTATAGCATCTATGAATAAAATTACAGTTCATAAATCTAAAAATTTTCACACTTTAATACAAATGCATAGCTAAGAAATTAAAAAAATAATGAGCAGGAACAATATATATCATAGGAGCCATGAAAAATGAAATTACAAAAGAAATATAATAAATGCTTTTGCTGTGCGATTTTCCATTATACAAAACAAATAGTTGTGTATATTTTCTATTGTGTCATTTTTCTATACAATCTATAGTGTCATTTTTCTTTTTACCTGGACTTGAGTTCATTGTGTTCAGAAAGTTGACTTTTGAGATCAGCATTTTCTTTATCCTTTGCTTCATAAAGTAATTTCAGGTTGTTGATCTACAAGGAAAAAAAATTAAATATGTATAAAAATATATTTATACACATTATATCATACAGGTTTTTAAAAAATAAATGAAATGTGAAAAATAGTTTTCAAATTTTAAATTCACTAAACAGATAATAAATAACTAAAAAAAATATATTCATATAAACTACTTATTCAATTGTTTGATCTCAATTCAGTTGTATAACTTATTTAATTACTTATGTTACATTGATTAAAAATTTCCTGCAATTCAAAAGTAAAATCCCATAAATATACAGAATTGAGCTGTGCTATTTTTTATAGCACCTGACATTTTGGCTTAAAGAATATTTGGATGACAACGGAAAGACATTAAATGATAAACCTGTTTCAAAAATGTAATAATCACTATAAACAATTAGAAATTTTTTACACTTTTAATAATTTTTATTCTCAGCCGGTTACTATATTATTTTAATACAAAATAAGTTCTAAAATATATCAGTAAATTTGAAAAACTTCTTTCTTGTGTTTCTGCTAAAGTGGTTTTACGCTCCGCAGTGGCTTTCTGGGTTAAGGCATTATATAACTGCAGAGCAGAATCAAAGAAAACAAATTTCTAGCAAAAAATTATACTCTTAAACATCTTAATCAAAGCAATTAATAGCCAATATGCACATTAGTAATGAATAGCTCACTCAGCTCAGGTTGGATACAGAAAAATCTTTCTTTCAAATATTCAGTAATTTCTCCAGAAAGACAAACAACTTCTATATATTGGTGTTATACTAGTCCCTCAGGCTCTAGTAAGATGTTAAAGTCACTTTGACAAAAAGTACATCGAAAATTTACTGTTTATCGTGTCATTGACTCATGGGCATTATATATTAGACCAAATGGTATTAGAATCATCATAGTACATTTCTAAATATTACATAATTAATGAAAGGAAAACTTATAGGCTTTTATTATACTAATTGAAAAAAATATCAAGTAAATAACAAGCATAATTTAGTATAATTATTCAGTCACAAAATTTTAAAAATACATTATATAGCAAGAAAAAAGGAATATTTATAAATTCTTTTTTGTTGATTTAAAGATATTAATTAATGCAAAATATACTTTATTAACAAATCATTGAAAAAAATTAGCCAGCACTGACATAACAGGTTTCCAACAGAGTGTATAGCCACTAAGGGAATTAAATTTTTAGTGTTGCTTGGTAAAACATTTTAAAATTTTTAGATTGACCAAGAATTAAGCCAATAGTTTTTTCAGAATAATTATCAAAACACACAAAAAATTACCTCTGCATTCTGTGTTTCTACTAGCTCCAGAAGTTCTGAAACTTTTTTTTCTGTTTCTTTTAACAGTTGTTTTACTTCCTCTTCTTCCTGGAATTTTTTTTATCAAAAAAATCAAAATTTCTTAGTGATAGAAAGGAATATATTTATTATTATATAAAATAATTTAAAAACGATAAATAATTTATAAAAACTTTTAATGCACATTGAATATTGATTTCATTTTTAAGACTTCAAATAAAAAGAAAGTAATAAAAAATTAAGATTCACGAAACATGAATTTTGAAATTTAACTGTACTTGGGTTAATAGTTGAACTTTATAAAAATAAATTTAAAAAAAAATTCTAATTGTAATAAGAAGTTAATACATACAGAAGTTTTACTACTATAAATTGCAGGTAACAGCAAAAAAAAAATAATTAATAATAAAATAAACATACTTTGAATTTTTTTGCTTGGATGATTTCAAAATCTAATTCATTATCACTGCAAGGTGAATTTTCACGCTAAAATAATTGTAAAAAACACAAATCATCAAACATTACATAAAAATTAAAAGTGTTGTTTTTTTCATAACTATAAAGAAAAAACCAAAGTAACTTCTATCATATAGAAATGAGATAAAATTTAAAATATTAAAAAAAACTAATCTGTATATAAAATATAAACCTACAAGCAATGCTCCTTTATTGTTAAAAATTATATCTAAAAATGATGTTAGAATCAATATTTTATAAGTATTGGTGCAAGGTGTGTTTTCATAGCAAAATGATTGTACAATACATAAAGTATAATAATACTTAGACTTTAAAAAGGTAGCAAGGTAATAACAAAATTTTCATTATAATTATTTCAATTTACAAATAATTGTCTTTAAAAAAATCTAAATATAAATTAGAGATAAAAAAATCCCTATAAAAACACAAAATAATAGCACACATAAGAAAGACTAATTTAATTAAATATAATTTTTTTATGTAAGGATTTCTTGGATAACTGGCTTACACTAAGATGGGAACTAAAGGAAGTTCTGGATCTGTTTCTATCTAGATTATTACAAATTAAATAATAAAAACTAATAGGAATTTATCTAATATAATCTGAAAAAATAAAATAATAAAGAGAAAAACATCTCTATAGTTCTTGATTTAGAAAAAAATTGTAAAAATAGAACATAAAAACGGAAAAACAAATACACATTTTTAGAAAAAATTGATTGAAAAAAATGTTTATAATTTATTGATATATTTTGATACAGTTCTTCAATTTTTAAAGTGAAAGTCTAATTTCTTTTACATAGCAGCCATTTATATTTTAATTTCTAGAATTAATAAACAGTAACTAATAAAATTTATAATTATTGTATTTAAATAGCATTTTTATACAATATAAAGTTTTCAACAGAATTAATAAGAATTAGGAACCTGGGAAATTGTGATCGATTTTTGACGCAGATCTGCATTCTCTTTTTCAAGTTCCTCAATTTTCAAATGGGCTTCTTCCAAAGACAATCTCTGCTGTGACAAAGAAGCTGTCATTTGGCTGTGCCACTCTGAGATGGTACGTAATTGGTCCTTCATCAAAGCATTATTATATTTCAAAGCCTCTAGATAATTACAGAATATACATTAATTTATTTAGGTAGAAGATAAATTTAAAATTGATTTGAATATTATATATTTTAAGAACAAAAATTTTTTTAAAAAATTATAGTTCTTATAAGTTGGAGCTCTCACAAAATTCATTGCCAATACAGAAATCTGAATTATTAAGATAGAAAACTCCACTGGCTTCTTTTCAGTTAAAGTGTTCACAAATCAGCTAGTTTTTATCATTGTTGCCTTCTATAACTATTATATAAACTTTATAAAAACTGAAAATAGAAAATTCTTCACAAAAATATTCAAAGAATAAATTAATTTCAAGAAATGCAAAGTATGTTCATGTGATATTTTTACATACTTTATTTTATCACTTAACATTAACAAGTGATTTCATCAAGTTTTCCATTTTAATAGAAAGAAATTTGCTCAATTTTTTTGTAGTCAATTTTTGGAATTTGCTATTTTGAATTCAACTTTAATACTGCAGAATTCTTTTTGCTCTTCAAAGAATAGATGAAAAATGAGTGGTACCTACTAATTTTAAAAAGAATTCAGAAAATTAATAGAAAATGTTGCTAGTGGTCAAGATATACGAGTGAAGAAACAGTAATTCCTGTTTTCATAGCTACCAAAGTTTTACTAAATTTTTTGAGCAAAACAATATAATAGTAATAATCAGTATTTATATAAGATGTCACAGAATTACAATTGATACTAGAAAAAAGTGATAGTGCAGCTTACCACCAACATAATCATGACAAAGTACAAAAATAAAATACAAAATAATATAATTACAACTACACAGACGAGAATAACAATAATGTGACCTCAAACATTATCACGCTTATACATTATAGAATAACAGTCTATTAAAGTTAATTTTCACTGCCAAGATTTAGAGGTACATATTAACACAGAATAGTTTGAAATATTAGTTTAACATAAAAATATTTAGTGTTGATCATTTTAATAGAATAATTTGTAATATAAATTTTTTAAGAATAAAAAAACTTTTAATAAATTAGAAAATATATTTAAATTTGCTGAGAGTGTTATATCTCTAGCTCTAATTTTTAAATTCTTGGTGCTAAATTTAAATAAAGTACTCAAACTAGATTCATTTTGTAAGAATTAAATATGTTAGAAAAGGTAAGAATTAAAATGTATAGACATGGCATAAATCTAAATATATATATAAAAAATAAAATCTCAGAATCCAAGTGTATGATGTGTTAAAAAATAATATTAACAACTGTTCTATATCCAATAACAGAATTTTTTGTTAGGTGGACATTTAGAGAAGGTGGCAGAAACATTCAAATTAACTATTTATTTTTCTAAATAGAATTACATTGAGAAGAAAATATACAAGTGAAATAGCTATTATCATCAAGTAGATGCTTAAATTTCATAGCAAAACCAAAATAATTTAATAACTGTTCAAATTAACTGGTAACCAAAATAATTTAAATGAGCTTGTAAGATTAAATGAGTTTAGTTTTTCAGTTTCTAATAAAAAAATTAGAATACTATAGTATTACCAAATTGATATTTAAAATAAATTTTGTAATTAATGAAGGAACTTAAATAAACTAATTTAATTAAATGAATATCATCCCCCCCTCCTTTCAGTATCATAAAATTATTCAATTTTTTTTTTTTTTGTAAAGCACAAAATAAATTTTAAAAAGCAAATTAAGTAAAAAGAAATTAAAATGGATATTATTTCAGAAAATTGCAGCAAGTCAACACACATAAAAAAAAATTACATAGTCATACACACAAAAAACTAAATACCTTTCATAGACTCATTGTCTTCAACTAATTCTACAAGACGCTTTTGAATTTCCACATTACTTAAATCCTGAATCGGAAAAGCACTTCCCAAATCATACTGGCTATTGGCCATTTCTCTCTCCTCCTCGCCATCTACTGGAGGAGGAATCAAACTAAACTCTGAAGAATCAAATGATTCATGTGTTCCATTTTCAATGGGAGACACTTCAGCAGACGCCATATTTTCTAAAATGAAAATTAATTTGAAACAATGAGTTTTCAAATAAAATTTTTAATTCTTTTAATTTATGATTCAGATATATAATAAATAATGCAGTGAATGAATAAAATTCACAGTTAAAGAAAATTGTACAATGAATTTTTAAAAAAATGTTTTTAATTATATCTTATTTCAGCATTTTAAATACATACATTTTTCAAAAATTTAGATAATATTTGACTTCAAAATCAATTACAGAAGATTTGTTTAGGTAACAACAGTTTAATTTAGATACCATATATTTCATATAAGCCAATATGCATATAAGGAGAAAATAAGTCCCCCCCTCTTAACTTTTTCATTGAAAAATAGAGATATTCAAACACATTGCCTTAAGGATAAAAATATTGCTAAGTAGGTATAAGGCATGATATATTTTCAAATCAAATCACTGTAAAACAAAGCTTTAAGCACCAACATCACAAGTTTTAACCAGGGCTTATACAAAAACAAATCTTCGAAAAGTGGCTTTCGAATATAATATTTTTCTTTAAAAAAGCTGGTTTTAGAATGGTTTTTGAATTTTTGTTAAAAAATATGAAATATAGAAAAATATTTTATTTAATTTTCATAAAATAAAACAACGTCAAAGTCAAAATATATAAGAAATTACGGATGACATATGCATATTACTTACAGAAAATAAATATTGCCCAGAAAAGGACAAAATATTGCCCAAAATTGAAAAGACTCGTTACCTAGCTGCTGAGCTTGGTTTTGCAGTGCTCATAGCATCAAATAACAAATCTAAGTTTTTTTTCTTTTATTTGTTACCTTAAAAATAACAAAAGTTCAGCTTTCTTTTTTTTAGAATTGTAAGTTTTTTTGCAGGGGACTTTAACCAACTTATGAATTGATTTCCAAAGACTTCTTTTAAAAAAGCATTACTCTGATGAGTAGCTCTTTTAATTTCCTCTTCATCAGAATCGGTTTACACATAAGAATTCAGAAACATTCTAGACAATATCTTTCCGGATAACTCAATAATTTCGGTTTTGAAGTTAAAGAATGCACACTAAATTTCTCGGGGCAAGAAAATGTTTTGTGGATTTTGAAAATACCACAAGAGATTTGATATTCTATTTCTTCCATGAATTCATTTTAGATTATATAATACTTTCATCATTATCTCATATGCTGTGTTTAAATTTGTGTGTGTGTGTGTGTTTATAAGTCTAGTGTTTAAATTTTTTAGTTCATTTAAAAGAAATCCAAATAATCTTTTATTGTTAATAAATTGGTATCTCAAAGCCCTAAGTCTTCAGCTGCTTTACAAATTAGTCTCAACCAATAAAACCTTTTTTTTTTTGAAGAAGAAGAAGAAGAGGAATATTCACACATTCAGGGAAACCGATTTTCTTAATTTAAAAACCAGCTTTCAAATGTGACGAATTTTCTTTAAAATACCAGTTTTTTAAAATCAGGCTTGAAAACCCTATTTTTAACTCTAGTAAACTATCTAAAACCAACACAAACACCCTCTCCCCTCATTTGCTGTCTTGTGATATACATTTTATGATCAGTTGTATCTACGCTTAGATTTTGTTTTTTGTTTAAATGATGGTCAGAATGGGAAATTTAAACATGGCAATTTTCTAATTATAGATAATTACATTTGTAGAAAATTGTAATAAAATTAATGACATTTTATTAAAAATAAAGAGTACAGAAGTTATAAAATTCTCCTTACTTTAAAAATAAAATTCATTTTCACAAAACGAATAACTTATTTCCAGAGAACATACAAACTATTTAAGAAACATATATTGATGCTAGAAATGATATTACTTAGCAAAATGTAATGCTTCTACTACCATCAATCACTATTTAAGTTCAAAGAAGATAAGTGGTCCCATATATAAACCTACCTTCAAGCTCTTTGTAAAGTTCCAAAAAATATTGGTTAATACAGGTAAATATAAAGTATATTAATATCTATTTTGAAGATATACTAGGTCTATTTTGATATAAACCTCATAACTTTGAACCATGAACCGATAATAAAAATCAGTTGACACCCAACTCAAGAAAAAGATGTGTCACATCAAAGAGGGGACATATATCACCAAGGATTTAATGTGCATCAGACCCACTTACCCAACAATTTATTGGTGTAATAGAACTCGGCCTTAAACCTGAGACCTTATCACTAGGCCATGGCAGCCTTTCATTGGATTGAGAGTTGAATACTCTAAAGATTCTAAATGCAATAAAATGAGTCTTGTTTCCAGATGTTACATCAAACTTAGTACAGAATGTTCCTTTAAATTAACAAGATCATTTTAATTAACATTAAATTAACATCACATATTGCAGCTTTATGTATGTTAATATTCTAATATTTTAATTTTTATTCAACAAAATACTATATTTTCCTGATTTAAAAAATTAGTCAAATAAAGTTTTTAAAAAATGAAGAATGGTTATAATAAAATTATGGTAAAAATGACAAGAATTCATCTAAGTTATTCTTAAATACTTTTAAGATATTTAAAATGCTTGAGACATGAAATTATTTTAATCTCCACTTTGAAGCAGTAGAAAGAAAAGATAAATAGCAACAATATGTTTTTAACGAATTAGATCTTTAAAAAAAATAGAAATGAATACTCTGCTTTTCATAAAGCAATTGCAAACAATTAAATACAGAAATACTTTATATAATAAAAATAAAAAATACTTTTGAAAACAGTATTATTCAGAAAGTTAAAAGTTATTTTTATAAGTGTGCATGAATTAATATTACTGAATATAACTTAATATTATTCCATATTTTTAATTATTAAAATATAAATGCAAATTTGATTCTGCCAAGCAATAATATTAATATCCTCTTTCTGAGCAGAAGGACAAATGACATTCAATACAAATGACAATAATGTAAGAAGTAAATAGGGAATTATAAAATATGCAAAGACCTCCAAATAAATAAAAATTAAAAGATGATTTCCATATACTGTATTTTATAATTATCAGGTAACATGCAAATGTGCACTTTTATTTTAATGAATAAAAGCTAAAATTTATTTGATTATTATTTATTTTCATTAATATTTAAACATTATGCAACTACCAAAATAATCTTTTTTAAAGGAGAAATGAATATATTTCTACGATAAATAATATTTAAATTTTCAACTACAATATATAAAAAAAATTGACTTAAATCACAGAATTATCCTCTCTATATAGGTTTAATTTTCAGATAGATTTTACTCTCTATATCAAGAATTAAGGTTTTAACTTTTTTAAAAATAAATTTATTGCTTACAACTAGCAGGGAAAGTCATAAAAAGTATTTCAAAAAATTTCATATTTATAAATAAGCATGTTTCAGAAATGAGAAAGATTTGAAAGAGACAAAATTTATTATTTTTCATCATGGTGACATAAAATATTTATTGAAATCATTCCATATTGGTAATTATAAACAAATGATTACTAAAAAGACTATATTGTATTTAAGACTATATTTAAGAATATTGTCCTTATAATAATTAAGAAAAACTGTTAAAATTAGATAACTGAAGTCACATAAAGGGAATGTTTTTATATAGCACTAAAATAATTTACTCTAATAGGAATTTGAATGCTGATATTAATCATCAAAATTTTAAAATAATTTAATAAATTATCATCAATAACATAATCGATACTTCACTTGACATTTTCAGCCCCTTAAAGAAATCTTAATATTTTTACTTTCACTTATCAAATAGTTACTGATAGCAATCTATGTGACAATCTTGTCTCTAAACTTCTATTGTATTAATTTATCCTATTATGGCTAAAATTACACAAAAAAAAATATAATGCATCTCTCTTATAACCCTGTTTTAGAAACTAAACTTCATCTATGTAGATCTTTCCTTGCCGAGCATGTATTCAGGGAAGATTTTAACAAGATGTACATAAATTTATTCTTGTCTTTTATATATCTTTACATGAATGCACTTACACTGATTTTAGAAAGTAATATACATTGACATCAAACATGTGTGATAGCATCCGAGTAATTTAATAACACTTTACAAGATTTTCCAAGTCAATTGTGTATTTTAAAACGGCTATAGTCTTTTTTTTAACATTTTTTAAATATTTTATAACGCCAACACTTAATTATAATCAGCAAAAGGAAAATCTTTTAAAAGAGGAGAATAAAGAA
The DNA here is from genome assembly GCA_026289955.1 of Argiope argentata. Lineage (NCBI taxonomy): Eukaryota > Metazoa > Arthropoda > Arachnida > Araneae > Araneidae > Argiope > Argiope argentata. The sequence continues at coordinate 3,644,633 of JAOUZG010041575.1, forward strand.
TTTTTTAATAAGCCATAGGTCAAAATAACGATAAAAAACATGTAATTCTCTAATCTAATTATTAAAAGTTAAGATTAAAAAATGAAATTTTGCATTGAAAATTAAGAAATCCAGCAAAATAATTAAATATCATTGTATATAAATAAATAAATGTTTTCCGTCGTTTAAAACAAACTATCTGATGAATTATAACAGTAAACATCCGTTGCAACAAGAAATTAATATATATTTTTTCACACTAAACATGAACACACTAAAACATGTTGTAATAATAACTGAAGGAAGCTAAGTAATTTTCACATGACAAACAGAAATACAAGGAAGTATTTCATTTTAAGAAAATGTCATGCAACTTTCATGGTATTTATTAAATTTTGATTACAAATATTAAATAATTCATACAATAATCTCAATTTACTTGAAGTTTCTATCTATAATTTTTCAATAATACTTGAAATCACTGTCTTACCTACTCGTTACACGAAAAAGGAAAACCGAAACAATTGCGTAACTTTAAGCAAGAGGAAACATTCAGAATAAAGTTGCCAGATTTTTGGAAATTATTAATATTTTCGGAATGCATATGTTCAAACATTTTTCTTATACAATCTCCTTTATTTAGATTTAGTGAATTTCATCTTTTTTTACTGCTACAAAAACTAGATATAGAAATCGCATTCTTTATTAAAAAGTATAGAAGTGAATAGGAATTGAATTTAAAAGAATTCCAGTGTTTATACATTTTAACTTAATGCATTGAATTCAAATGGAATTTTAAGAATTTTTGGACGGAATTTTGTAATTTACCTTTAAATAAACATTCACGCATTTTTATTTTAAATAGTAATGCAGTCATTGGTTTCGATTTTCACTCATTGTTCAAATAGAATTTAACCTTTAATAGAAAAAAAAGTAGATTCGATAAACAAGATTTGAGATCGAATCACATTTTTTAGGCCCTCAAATTAGATATTGTTAGTCTATTGGAAACAAAAAACTCAAAGAAAACTAATAATGATTTTATAGATAAAGGTATTACGTAGTCTCCAAAACAAATAAACAAATCACAATCCACTGTCAATCAAACAATGACGACGTCGCTCCATGAGCGTGCGCTGTGGAACAATATTTGCTGTACGGAAAAGCTCGTGATTCAATGTCGGAGATACACAATGTGATATATACTAAAGACCGATGACCTATGAATCTCCTAAATTATAATAAGCTTTTCCTATTGTATCTAGAATTTAAGAAAAACTTGCTCTTGACTAGATAATATATTTGATAGAAGGATCAAATTTGGCGAAATGTTCATGGCTTTCTTGTGTCATTCCGAGAATACAAGGGTGTTGTATTAAAATGGATAATAACTCGACAACAGGAAAAAGGCATTTTGTTCGGATTGTAAAAGAATATTAATTCGGTGAGTACTTTGAATTATTATGTATTCAATCTTTTTAATTTCTATCATTAATTTATCCTTTGAATTTATCATATTTCCATTGTAGTAGTTGCTTGTTTATGTTCGTGTTACAACAAGAAACATTTTTTTAAAATCATTCTTATTATATAAATCTCTTAATTATCTATAATTTTTGCTGCATTTGAAAAATTTAGCTCTGAAAAACTGCATATGAAGTATTTGAATCTAATGTAAACCAATTTATTATTTGAAAAAAATATTTAATTTTTGAAATTGTTACATGAAATTGTTCTTTTACTCAAAAAATGTGGTTGAATCGATTGGAAATTTTGTTTTTCATTATACTTTTTTCTCACGTTTATTTAGAATATATATATATATATATATATATATATATATATATATATATATATA